>AFIY01000223.1:0-28913 GCA_000223825.2 Zymoseptoria passerinii SP63 | reverse complement strand
TAGGCGGTGGAAAACGTTACATCACATCTCAATCCACAGCCCTCAAGCTGTCCATACTCAAGTATATATATACATCATATCTCAATCCACAGCCCTCAAGATGTCGATACTCCGAGTGTATATATACATCATATCTCGATCCACAGCCCTCAAGCTCTTTCTTCCACGCCCCTCACACACACACTCAACTCATACCCACCACATCCCCCCCCCTTTTCCCATCAACAACCGCAAAAACAAAACAAAAAATGTCCGGTCCCTCTGACGCCGTCAATGCAACCCGTGTGCAGTAGCCAGCTCTTATGGTACCCTCAACTCTCTCTCCGTCAAACCGCTAAATCGCAAAGTCCAACAACTGAGAGTCCTCGGGACCCCCGGCAGAACGCTGGGGTGTGGGTGAGGACGGTGCTGGTTTGTACTGTCTAGTCGCGGGCGTTGCGGAGAGGAAAGAGAAAGGGAAGAAGGATTGTGGAGGAAGTTTTGAGGATGTCTTTTTTGGCGGGAGGGACGGGACGAGATGGGACGGGACGGGATGGGACGGGATGGGATGTGGGGCGAGGGGAAGTGCTGTGGTGGCCTCAGGCTCAAACCTGGGGGCACTTTGAGCGGAAGAACGGAGGTAAGGTATACTGTTCGCTCGAGGCGCTTTGTCTACACTGCCACTCTACTACAACTTCACCTGTTACTTCACGACGATGATAGGGAAAGTGTTTTGATCCCAAGGTTCCTTTCAATTTGTGTCTGTTAGATCGTTATCCAAGGCGGTCAGACTCCCGTTGATCGCAAGAAAAGACCTCCCAAACGCCTGTAACAAAGATGTCTCGTCAATACAAGATCCTCAGCCGTCTGATCTTGAACTCCCACTCCCCAAAACGCAGCAAAGAGCAAAGAGCGCCATGCAAAACCATCGCACCCAGATTGAGAGCCCTCAACACAATCCCAACCGTCCCTCCTCCCTCTCCGCCATCATCTTCCTCAAATCCTTCTTCAAAATCTTCCCACTGATCGACTTGGGAATGACATCAATGAACTCGATCCGACAGCTCATAACCTTATACTTCGTCAACCGACTGAGCAAATGCTCCTTCAATCCCTCCTCGGTCACCCTCTCATGAGCCCGCACCACGAACGCCAGAGGATGCTCCTCCAAATCCATCCCCATACCGATCACCCCCGCATCTTTCACATCCATCGACTTGAGCAGCGCATCTTCAATCTCCGCCGGAGCGACTTGCCATCCGTTGACTTTGATGAGGTCTTTAGCGCGGTCCACGAGGTAGATCTTGTGGTCGCGGATATACCCAATGTCGCCCGTATCCAGCCAACCCTCCTCGTGGAACGCTTCAGCCGTGGCTTTGGGATTCCCCTCGTATCCGGCCATGAGATGCTCAGACTTGACGACGATGGAGCCGACCGGCGTGCCGTTCGTGAGAGTGGAAGCGTGTTCGCCGGTCTCCAGCACGCGAACTTCGCAACCCGGGACGATGTGGCCGACGGAATTGGTGGTGTCGTTGTAGGGGTACTTGCTGACGGCGAACCACCCGCCTTCCGTCATGCCGTAGACGGGGAAGACGATGGGTGGGCGGGAAGTGGTGAACAGGGCGAGGAACTGTTTGCGGAGTTCGGGCGCGAGAGGGGCGCCGCCGGTGTAGATTGCCTCGAGGGTCTGGATCAGAGCGTGGGACTCTGGACGGTTGACCAGGATGGAGAGCATGGGCGGTGGAGCGAAGATCTCGGTGATGCCGAACTCGTGGATTTTCTCGGGGAAGACGACGGGGTTGAAGCGCTTCATGAAGAAGTTGGTGAGGCCCAGGCGGAGACTGTTGATGATCATGTCGGGTGCCGAGAAGCCGTGGAAGATGGGCGTGCAGAAGAGGCGGCGGATTGGGTAGGGTTTCGCGGCGTGGTTGTCTTCAACGGCTTTGGCTTCCAAGACCATGGCGCGATGAGTTCGAGCTGCCATCTTGGGCTTGCCGGTGGTGCCCGATGTGCTCATCAAGACGGCGGTGGAGTCGATGTCAATGGTCTTCAGGGCTGCGAAGAGCGCTTCGGGCGTCCTCCCGTTATGCTGGAGATCGTGGAGAGTGCGGAAATTGAATGATCCCTTGCGGTGAAGATTGGGTCTCGAGGACGCGGGTAATTCACCGCTTTCCGCGCCGAAGTTGAGGGGAGACACAACACCGGGTAAGCTGCTCGCATAAGGGTTCTCGAGGATGTCTGCGAACAGAATCACCTCCGCGAGAGTGTTACTGCTGCCCGTCGCGGCGCGAACAATCTCCAACTGTTCGTGGTCGGTGATGACATAGTCGGCCTTGGAGACGTTGAAGATGTGCTCGAGTTCGCTCGCGGTGTAGGCCACGTTTGTGCCCACCCAGCGGCATCCGGAGGCGAGGATGGCCATGTAGAGGAGCGGGTACGTGATGTCATTAGCCAGGTGAAGCACGACTGTGCTGCCGGGTTTGAAGACACCGGTCAGACTGGCGATGAGTTGGACCGCGCGGGACTTGTTGATGTAGCGCGCTGGGTTGGCGGCGTCGATCAGGATGGGGCGGGTCTCGTCGTACCCGCCGGAGAGCGCGAACGACACGATGTTGGGGCACGGAGTTGGCATGTTGGATGAGTCGACGGTGGCAGTGTTGAGACGGTCGTGTGGTTCGAGTCTCGACGTTGGTCTGACGATGAAAGTTAGCATGACGACCGGGAGGGCCGCAGCGATTCACAAGACTTCTTGCTCGCTAAGCAGGTTGCTCGTGAATTGTCTGAATCGGGAAGGAACGTACAGTCTTGGCGCCGGCGCCGAGTGCGAGCGTGAGGTCTGCTGCGAAGACACAACGAAACTAGCTTGGCGTGAAGGTTGAATCCGGTTCGACTGGCGGGTCGGATTCGGTGCTTCGATTTCAAGCGTTGCTTTGACGTTCTTCGAAGCAGAGTTGAGTGGTCGGAACAAGAAGTTGGATGCCGAAGGAAGTCGTCTGTCGCATGGCCATCCCCTGCTTATATGCAGTGCTTGTTGTCCGGAACGTGTTGTGCTCGTGAAGCGTTTCTTCACCTTTGAAAGCATGTGTCGGATACAATGGCATTCACGATCCTCAGAAAGAAACCCGCCTGACAATGCCATTGAGGGCTTGGACGCGGGCAAGCCGGCACAAAGCGATGAGTCAAGATTCTTGCCTTTGTGCTGATGCTCGCTGCTGGTACAATGGCATTGCCGAGATGAGATTCCGCTGGTGCCCATGACGGCGGAGGAATTGCTGCTGTCCCGACCAGGAGTGGTGCCGGTAAAGCAGTACCTCTGAAGCGGTAGAGATGTTGTTTGCAGGAGAGGCCGCTACTGTTCTGATTCGTACGGGCGTCTGGAGAAAGAAGGGATGCTCAAAAACCCGCAGTTACGGTTTGAAAAGAAAGAGTCTGTCGTCCTCGTGTATGGTTTGCAGGTCGAGGTGACCGAAGACGATCATTTGTAGTCTAGAAAGAGCGGACAGAGCCATATTTGTGGTCCAGATGGATGCAAGAATCCTTCCACCGGGGTCGTGATCTCGTTGATGTAGCATCGCTCCGAGAGTATCCATGGCCATCATATCTAGCGGGAGGGTTGGTTGACGCGGAGGAGTCTTTGCCACGAAGAGCAGGAGGTGTAGTGGAGTTGGAGAAAGACCCGCAATTCGAGCACACCATCCCGTCGATGAGACTGAGAATTACAACTGCAACAGAGCATTTCAATGACTTCACGTCCTCGCGCAATGCTGTATGGCTACTAACGATACAGCATGCGGCGCGGGCCACGCTCAATACACACTGTTTCGCACTGCGGAGGGAGGCACGGCATACTCTTCACAGCGTTTCTTGCTTTTACGAATCAAGTCAACAAAGAACCATCAATGCAATCTCAGTCGAATCCGGCAAGTGGTGGCAACAACTCGCGGCTGCTCGGCGTACGAAAATGGTCAGAGCGAGGATTGACGATGCGGAAGTGTGAGGCGGAGTGCGTCCATCCCTTGCTTGACAAGTCAGTCGCTAATCGTAGATCAGGATTCAGCCTCTCGGACTTCCTCGAACTTCAGCACATATCTTGGCACGCCAATCCTCCGATCCTACTGCGACCAACAGACGCAACCCAACCAACACGCATGGCTGCACGGAGCTCGAATCCGCCAATGTTCCCCAATAGACCTCACCGTAGGCTGTCGTTTCCCAGCCGTTACGGCACGTTAATAGACCACAGCACGGATCGGCCATAGCGGCATGGTCGTGAATACACATAATACCTGTGCATCGGTTACGCACATGGCTGTCTTGCTTCACGACTGCCGGCATATGGTCGTCATTTGCCATGTGGTTGCTTTACGGCTAAGTGCATATGTGCGACGCTCCATATTCATTCATGGGCCGAGCCTCATGATTCCTATAGGACTCATATCGAGCACAGACTCCCGCTGATCAGGGCTATTTCTGGGCTCATGATCGAGTCAATTGGGCTGTGCGTCAGGTTGGGAGCAGCTCGAATCACATCTCAAAGGTCGACCGGGCATCGCCAGTCAAGACACACAACCCATCACGCTGAAATCAATCCATGCGATCAATTCCGCAAAAGAAGAGACTGAACCCCTCACTGATCAACGACTGGCAGTCCGTTCAGTCTTCTTCGTTCTGCGAGAGCTTTGGCTGTATCAGCCAGGTTCCAGCGCACTCTCGTCAGCTACGGGCTTTGACAGCGTTCAGCTTGGAGTCGGATTCGACATCTCCTTCGTCTGACTCAACGTTGACACTGATCTACAGCAAAGGCAGTGTCAAAGGCAGTGCACGCCACGAATAATCGGCGGACTACGTCCGATGCCTCCCATCCAAAGCTTGAGAGACTGGAACCTTGCGTTCTGCTCGACAAAATGCCCTTCTGCGTGGTAGCAACAAAAACGCAGGACTCCATTGTTGGCTCCTGCCCAACGACAAGGTCATTGTCAACGAACAAGGCCTTGTGTGACAAAGCTCCTTCCCAAATAGGAAGTCTTGGCGGAGGGTCGTGTGTTGAGTGGGCCAGTGACGAGATGGCATATAATCCGTGCGCCGTCCCGTCCTACTCCGACTTCCTTCCCAACTTTCTCTCCAGTCTCGAACTTTGCACCTCTTCCAACTACCCGACGGAACTCCAAATCTTCCGCAAACAAGGTCAGACCACAAGTCCTCCGGCGCGCAGAAACTTGCTGACATCCTCTCCCGAAGACCTGGCGTCATCGGAAAGTCGGAGTACCAGCTCAATAGTGTCTTGCCGGCTCAGAAGTCTTTAACAACTACCACTCTCGTCCACCATGGACACACACCCGGCTGCGCCTAACAAGGCGTACGCTCCAGCGCACGATAGTCTTAAGAGCTCTCGGTCCTACGATGTAATGCTCGAGGACAGCGACTTTCAGAACGTTCCCCTCTCCCCAGTCGTGGATCGCGTCGCGTACGCGCCCGAATCCTCCTCCCCTCGGAACCTCGAGGCTGGTGAGCTCCTCGCCGAGAACAATAACGCCGGCGCTTCGGCCGCAAACACTATCGATGTTGCTGACGAAGCGGAGCTTGTCGATGCAAACGGACAGATCCCGGCGGAACTTCTGGAGAGCCTCGAGTCTCGCGGCGCGGGTCTTCATCATGTAAATGTGACTCGCGCGGACGATTCTGAGAAGACCTCTGAGACAACCAAGGCCTCTGGAGACACCATGCGCAGCTCGGGCACCAGATACGAAGTGGAGTCATTCGACAGCAGGCTGATCTTGCTGCCAGAGGATGTCAAAGAGCTCACCACCAAGCACGCCATGCCAGCTCCCAAGCACAGTGAGCGCTACAACAAGGTGAGGTATGGCTTCTTCTCTACCTACCGCCGCCTGTTCAGTGTTTTCTTCGTGACAAACATCATCCTGATGTGCACTCTCGGCGCCCTCTCGGCTATTCGCCCTGGCTTCTTCACCTACGCCGATGCTGGAACTGCGGTTGCGGTCAACGTCTTCATCACCTCTCTGGTACGCCACGAGCACTTCGTCAACCTGCTCTTCAAGATCGTCGTCTCCATTCCGCACAGCGCTCCTCTGGGCCTGCGCCGCCGTGCAGCAAAGATCTACAGCTTCGGTGGAGTCCACTCAGGATGTGGAGTCAGCGCTTTCCTCTGGTACATCTGCTACGCGACTCTCCTCCTCAAGGCGTTCCCAGATAACACAGGACTGATCGCAACGGTCTCCATCATGGCCACCTGCTTCCTCGTCCTGATCGTCCTCTCCTACCCATCAATCCGCTCCCTCCACCACAACAGCTGGGAGTGGACCCACCGCTTTGCAGGCTGGGCAGCCGTTGCCGTCTTCTGGGCACAGATCATCCTGGTCTCTTTCTCAGTCGGCAAGATCGAATCCACCAACCCAGGGATGGTTCTCATCACAGCCCCGGCCTTCTACTTCCTCTGCGCAATCATGTACCTCCTCATCTACCCGTGGCTCCGCCTTCGCCGCCGCACCTACGACGTCGAGAAAATCTCCAACCACTCCGTGCGCCTCTGGATCCACCACGACACCCACATGGCCACCTGCCGCGGCACTCGACTGGCCACCAACCCTCTGCTCGAGAACCACGGCTTCGCCACCATCCCCAATGAGAACGGCGCCCGCGGCTACTCCGTCCTGATCGCCAAAAACGGTGACTGGACCACCAAAATCGTCGAGGATCCTCCCCGCTACCTCTGGCAGCGCGGCGCACCCACCACGGGCGTCGCCAGCGTCTCCCTCGTTTTCAAAAAAGTCCTCTGCGTCTGCACCGGCACCGGCATCGGACCGATTCTCAGCTTCATCCAGGCCCATCCCGAGTGGAACTGTCGAATCCTCTGGACCGCTCGTATGCCGCAGGTGAGCTTCGGGAGTGCGATCATGGGCGCTGTCACGAAGTCGGACCCCAACGCTCTCATCTACGATACGGCGAATGGACGCTGCGATATGAGCGCTTTGACGTATGCTACGGCGAAGGAGTGTGAGGCTGAGGCGGTGATCATCATCAGTAATCCGAAGCTTACGACTCAGGTGGTGTATGATATGGAGTGTCGTGGTGTCGCGGCTTTCGGTGCAATTTGGGACTCGTAGGGGGCTAGTGAGGAACTTGTTCGGGTTTTGCTTTTGTTCGGGGTTTTCGGATGTGCACTGCGGCGGGCGCTTTGGGCGTTGCTGGAATCTGCTTTTGTTCACATTGCGGGAGATGATTGGGACATGGGACTCGACGCTTGACAGCAACATCGGCTGTCTTGGATAGCATGGGAAACACAAGGTCTGCAAAAGCATGAACGATTAGTTTGGAACGGAGCAGACTTAGATCAGACAGGACAGAACAAATGACAAAAGCATTGAAAGGAGAATCTTTGACACTCGTTCCACGACCATAAGCGTGACTTTCCATGTAGCAAAGCGCATTGAAGATATCTCACCAAAAGGCCAACGTTTGACTTCGTAGCTTGCGTACTCGATTATGCACACCAGGCGTCCAGAACCTGACGCCATGCATGAGGCTGACTTGCGCACCATCGCTTTTTATTTCGGACTCGTGTTCGGACCGTTTTAGGTCGGCATGATCGTTCGCTATCGCGGATAAAAGCCCACGCCGGCGACTCTGGGGGCGCTAGCTGGTGGAACGGCTTTGGGAAAGTTGAAAATGGGCCGGCCCATGGAGGCAAGAAACTCGTGCTACTGTAGCGTAAGTAGCCATGCTATCGTTACTGTCCTATACAAATGCCACCTACGTGACAAGATCAGTGCGGCGCTTTTACCGGTATCAATGTATCACCTCCTTCACTTCTCCTTCCCACTGCCCACCCACACATCTCGCAACTCCTCAACCCTCTCCCGCTCCTCTTTACCAACTTCCACCGGCGGTCCCTTCACTTCCTCCCTCGCACCACCGACCGCACCGAAACTGCTCCTTGTCCTGCCATGCTTTTCGCCACTACCCACTTCCTCCCCATACCTCCACACACACCATCCACTCGCATCCGTCGAGAGCAGATACGGATTTCGCTTCCTAGACTTCACCGCAAAACCCCTCAACAGGATACCGTCGCCGACTTCAGCCACGGGAAGTGTGGCATGCCAGGGGCGGAAGACTTCCACGAGGATGGAGTCGGTCGATGTTTTGGACAGGCTTGAGTCCCATACGCGGAAGGTGGTGTAGTAGTCTCTGGGACCGGACTTGGCGCGTTCTGGCGTAGAAGTGGCAGACGTGACGACGGCGAGAATATCGATGGTGTTGTCGGCGTATGACTGGGATGGTGGGTTGAGCTTTCGAGACAGAGCGGATAGAGGGTCATAGTAGCCTATAGGCGTCAAAGTACCACCAGACTGAGTGGAGTCGGGCGCTTCGGTCGCCTGCTGCCGAGTGGAGCGGCGAGGAGTGAACCATGCCGAGATGGCGTTAGGCACAGTGCCAAGGCGAGAAGTGAGCGACTTGCGGGGTGGTGAGCCCTTTTCGTGGGATTCCTGGATCATCTCCATTTCCTGTATTGAGGTTTCCGCTCGTGACTTTTGCGTTGTTCTTGATGCAGCAGTCTTCTTTGGTGAGGGCGTGTAGACAGCTATGGTGTCTTCTTCAGCTTCATCGATAGCCTCCTCAGTGATCTGGCTTTGAGCTTGTGACTTCCTGGTGGACCTTCGGTTTGGCGTCTTGGGATGAGTGGTAGCTGGCTCGACACTCGCGCGTGAGCTGGCACGTGAGCCTGCTCTTGTGCGTCTCGAGAGTGGCTCTGGGGTGTTTGGTCTGTGAATTGCAGCCCCAGTCTCGGTATCCTTCGACAGTGAATCGCCTTGAGTGAGCTGTGGGCTTGGTGGAAGAACAGCTCTATTCGCAGATGGTTGAAGTGATTCTTGAGAGCGTAGATCAGATACGTGTGGAGTTGGTAGCAGCGCAGGATGTGAAGGTTGCTCGGTGCTCAAGCCAGCCGCACGGCGCGTTTGCACTTGATTTGCTGTCACGGATCTCATGGTTGTGACAGAAGTTTCGAGGTTTTGCGATTCACTCATATCAATCACTGAAACTCGATCGGTTGAGGTCGCTGCGTCCTCTGCCTTCGTTTCAGCGGTCACTGTGTCGACAAACGGAAGTGGCGCAACAGGAGACATTGCTTCGGCATCTGAAAGCGTATCGACGTCAGTGGCATCACCGCTCTCCTTCAGTGACCGATCTGAGGCTTCTCCGCGCTGGGGCCCTGCATCGTCGGACTGAGATGCATTTCTCACAAGATGCTCCAATCGAGCGGCTGAAGTTGCAATGGCGTCCTTCTTGGCATCTACACGAAGTGTGGCGCTATCTTCAGCTTCATCGAGATCCATGCCAGCTGCAGCGTCGACCGGGAATGCTGGCGCTCCTGTCAGCTGGACGTGAGTGCCGCCTGGTTGAACCTCCGTTACATTCTGCGGTGGAGTCGTCCGACCATTGGCCTCCGACATCAACTCGCCATACTCGTCTGATGCCAAGTCCGTCGTTGACTCGGAAACATTCAAATTCGGCATGATAAAGACGTCTCCGCCGTCTTGAGCGATCGCCAAAGAAGGTGCCCGTGAGGCAGCTTCCTCCCCAGCTTCCTCCCCATCATCCTCAACATCACTAGAGCCGAGATCGATGACTTGCACCGGCTGTGATGGCTTCGGAGGCGCACTTGAGGGAGGCGGCTGCGGTGGTGGAATGCTCTCCAGTCTTGTGGGTAGAGGCAGGATAGCCGCGATATCTTCTTTTGCGCTCTCTTCGCGATCGGCGTCTGTTTGCATGTCGTTCATGGCATCAGGATCGGCGTTTGTGTCTTTGACGTCGTTTCTGTCTGTGCTGTTGGCGCCCTGCGCGGCGTTCGACGCAGTTGACATGACAGTGTCACCTGGAGAATCAACAATGGCGTCCAGAGTCGTCTCGCCAACTGGCACGACCTCCACCTGCTCGACGGCCTTTGGAGGCGCTACTCCAGCTTGCCCAAGTGGTTGAGACGGCGCAACAGATGTTGAGCCTTCCTTTCCGACCTCGGCACTCTCATCTCGTATCTTCATAATCGGTGGCCCACCCCAGCCGCTCCAGCTTCTCCTCGGCAGGTCTCCACCACTTGGAGTAGGGGTCTGAAAGGTCGGCTGAGGTGGCTTGGCTGCCCCGAATCCAAATAAGCTGCTGTACGTCCGAGCCATGATTCTGTCCCGCTCGGATTGAGGAGTCGACGCTGGCGTTGAGATGACGGAGCCGACACTTTGTCGACCGAATATAGCAGGGGTGCTTTTTATAGGCGTCTCGGGCAGAGCAGATTGCTGTTGTGAGGACTGCAACTTGGCTGCTGTTGTCGCAGGTATTGCCGACGGACGGGTAGGTTGGTGCGGGCCACCAGCGAGCTTCGTTTCTCCCACCACAGCTGGCTCTGATTCCTGCCCGTATGCAAACTGGTTTGAAACAGCAGTCTTCGCCGGTTGTTCGGCGGGCTGAATAGTCTGGCTCGCTACTTGCGGTTGTGCTGTATGCGCGGGTACAGGCTGGTCTGTTCCGGAGTTCTCCACATCATCAAAGATCTTGACGGTCTGACTTGAGACCCCCGACTGTGCTGCCTGCTCAGACGCACGTTGATCTGATAGTTCGGTCTGACCTGCGGCATCCGTTGGCTTATCTGTCAAAATCGAGTCATTTCCATCTTCGTCTGAGTCATCGATAGTTATTGATTCCGGCTGATGTGAAGGTTCGTCGAACATTCTATCCTCCTTCACTTGTTCCACGACAGGAGCCGACAGAGGCAACCGACTCGTGGTATGGTCTGACTGTGCATCGACTTCAGCCTCGTCTTCCCATTCTTGGTCGTCATCATCCTCGTCGTTGCCTTCGTCCAATTGTTCGTCTTCGTCAGAGCTCTCAGGCTCTTCACCCATGTCATCAATTACCTCATCGACATCGTCCTCATTCACAATTTCAACGTCGTGATCGTCGTGATCGTCGTCAACAAGATCCTCTTCCATACCATGACCAGCAGCGCGACTCCTCAAATCTTCATCGTACATGTTCTCGTCCTCCTCAGTATCCGATAACAGCTCGGGATGCTCAATTTCAGATCGATAAGTGCCGTTTTCACCGTTGCCATTCCCAATACTGTAGATTCCAGTCGGAACGGCTTGCGAATCCACGTCGGCAACGGAAGAATCCGCTGCAGATTCTGTGAATGCAAGAGAAGGTCGCGATGTCTGCGTAGTGGTGGCGTCCTGTGAAGGTACTTCCAAGAAAGGCTGACTATCCGTATCTGGCAAACTGCTGTTCTGGGTTGTGTTCTCACTGACTGCGGGTACAAGTGGTTCGGTCGAAAGAAGTTCCGGTCGGTCAAGCTCGGTGACAAGTGAAGGTGGCAACGCTGCTGGGGGCTGCAGTTCCCAAGGGATCGGGACGGTCTGGGCTGGGAATGGCGAGGGTAATGGCAGATTCGAGGCTGGTACCGGTTCGAGCTTCGGAGTTGTCGGCGCTTCGTTGTCATTATTTACGAGCGATCGGGCAGCGTCGACAGCGTCCGGCATCTCCAGTCCTGGCAACAGTGGCGGCGGCATATGTGTTGGAGATCCTGAGATCAAGTCCTCGACCTCTTGATGAAGATCCATACTCTCTTCAGGCTCCTTCTGCGGGCTCCTCTCCCGACCTTCAAGCCTCCACTTTCCAACCCCAGTGAACGATAGTCTCTGCTTCTTCCTCGGCGAGCCTTCCTCCCAGTACGCGTCAATGAACGGATCCGAACCACTCAGGTCTCCAACGTCTTCTCCAGACAGTCGAAACTTCCTCGCGAAAGCTGGGCTGGCATAGACCTGTCCTTCACCTCCAAGACTCGACCTCAACTCCTGCAGCCTTCCCCTCTTAGCTACGGGTGTTCTGTCCTGCGTTTTTTCCTCTGTCTGCTCCAGTCCTGACACAACCTCCTGCTCATCACACTTGATCCACCCATCTTCTCCCACTTCCTCGACATCCTGCACTCCCAGCCCGCTCCTCTTCAGAACCCTACAACCCACCCTCCCTCCGAACACGAGTTCTCCCTCTACTCCCTTTCCCGGCGTTCTCACCGTCCCAACGTCAACGTCTGTCCACTTCCCACCCTCCAATTCCAGAACCACCTCATCGCCAATTCCAAGTTTAGCTTTCGCAACGGCCGTCGCGCTTGGTCCTGTGAAGCGGACGCGGACTTGTCCACCGACATTGCGAAGTCGAAAGTCGGGACTCGAGAGGAGAAGGGCGAGGTGTCGGGTGGCAGAGGAATAGGGCCATAGCAGAGTTATTATAGCGTGAATGGAGGTATTCGAGGGCGGTGGGATGGACGGGTCCAGGGATTGGATGAGGATTTCCGCGGACGTGGATGCCATTGCGGCGGGGCGTGTTATAGATGACTCGGTGCGTTCATTGTGAGCTGACCAAGAGCGTGTGGTCGTCAGTCGTGTCGACAGTGAGGTTGTGGTGAGATTTGAGTGATGTTCAGGTTCGATCGAAAGTTGCTGCAATTGATGGGGATATTGATGGACTTGACCGATCAAATGGCAGGAGCGGCGCGTAAGCGGCGCGTGATCGAGAAGCAGGCGCGACGATGGAGGTCCGATGTGCCTTTTGCATGTACAGTATACGGTTGGTTTTGCACTCGATTCATCTGATACTCTCTATTCTCTATTCAAGACCGATCCATGGTCTTCAATATGCCACAGTTTGCTGAGCATTCAGTTGCCGACACAACCGCACAATCTCCAATTTTGCCAGCCCAGAACGCCCATCGCTACGAAACAATGCAAGAACATCACCCCCAACCACTCCGTCCTATCTCTTCTTCGAGTTCACACTCCTCCCGGCGCCTATCTTGACCCTCTGACCCGCATTGCTCCTCTCACCCGTCAAGATCCCCGGCAGATAGTCTTCATCCATCAAGCCCCTTTCCTTCTTCCTCTTCTCCTCCGTGCTCTTCATTGCATACTCCTTCTGATCCTCCGCCAAGATCAACTCATGACCCCAACCGCCCTTACCACCTCCTCGGATCCGTCCATTCGAACTCCCGTGCACTGGCTTCGGAATCGAATACCGATCACCGCGGTGATTCCACTGCATATTCTTCTTGAGATGAAGTTTGAACTCTCCGTTTGCGGATGTCGAGCAGGATACACGGGTCAAAGCAGGCTGTCCACAACGCGCGCAGAACTGCTTCGAGAGGTCGCGTGTTGTGGTGAAGCAGGCGTGGCAGCGGAGGACATAGGTCTTGAGGTGTCGAATGCGGGTGAGGGTGGGAGAGAGCAGGTTGAGGTTCATCTGGAGAAGGACGTTTTGCATGGCAAAATCAGAGGTGAGGGTGGCGACTTGCATTGTTGCGGGCTCGAGAATGTCTTTCGTCGATAAGGAGGCGTCTTCGGCTTGCTTCTTTTTGAGATTGGAGGGGGTTATCCAACCGTCTGAGTCTGAGTCGTCTTCCTCGACGGGTGCTGCTGGCTGCGTGGTGGTACCTGTGGGCTGTTGGTCGAGAGTGGCGGTTTGGAGATCTGATCTTATTTGCGCGACCTCGTCCGGTTCTTGTGCGGTTGCTGTGGCGACCGGTGGCTCTTCGATCTTGGTCTCCTGTGGTTGAACTGATGCTTCTGGGATTGCTGAAGTGCTCTCACCATCTTTCACTTTGACCTCCTCAGTCACCGGCTGGCCATTTGACTGTTCATTAGTAACCTCCGCACCAGCCCTCGCTACTTGACCCTCCTTGGCCTCATCCTCCTTGGCCTCACCCTCCTTGGCCTCACCCTCCATGGCCGTACCCTCCTTGGCCTCAACCTCCTTCACCTCACCCTCCTCGACCTCACCCTCCTTCACAACCACCCCATTCTCATCCCTCTTCGGTGGACTCCCATTCAACCCCTTCTGCCCCGGCACCTTCCTCAACCTCCAATCGCCCCCATTCCGCTCACACTCGACCTCATACGCCAATGCACAAATCAGCACATCCGGTCTGCTCAAGACACTCAAATCACCAGTCTTCCTTGCAAAGTCCGTCACAATCTTCACACTGGCAGGGTTCGGTGATCGTAATTCCAAGAACGGTTTTAACGTCGTTTCGACCCGGGCACGGGTTGCAGCGTCTTTGATCTCGGTGATGATGGCGGGTACTGTGACGAGTTTTTCTGTGTGGGAGAGGAGTGTGGAGACTGGAGGCTCGTTTTTGATTAGAGCTCCGGTGTCTAGAATCAGAGTATGTATCGGTTTTGCGGTCGCCATCTTGGAATTGCTCTGGAAATTTTGAGATCTTGCGAATTAGTTTTCAGGTGATGGGACATTTTAATTTTCGGGGCTTAGGTAAGCCGTCCGGATTGGGAAGCTGGGGCTTGGCGGGAAGTCGGAAGGGACGACAGCGTGGATATCAACGCAACCTCGTCGCAAAGTCAATGCAACGTGGGACGACGAGAACAAAAGTCACAGCTTTAGGAGCGGCGACAACCAGCATTCGATCAAGACTGCTGCACAATAGACCGGGAACTCGCAAATAGACGATGCGCAGCGGCGATGCCTGGACAACAAGAGAGTACATCCTGTAGTTCTATCCTGGCTACCGATGACTCGATTCAAAGCGGTCTGCCAGTCTCAACAGTGACAACGTGTCTATTGGATACACGAGGGGATACAGAAGGGCAGTAGGAAGTTGTACCAACGTGCCGTTCACAACTATCGGCAATGCAGTGCGATTTCCTGAATGACATTACACCGATTGCCTGCCTTTTACCTGCCTGTCATCCAACATGTACCCGACGTCGAAGATACATGTCGCCGCAAACCTTGCCTGAAAGAGTAGGGAAAGAGTAGGGAAAGAGGGGCAAACTCACAACATCCTTCCTCGTCCGCTATTCACTGATCCTGCGAGCCCGCACTAAGGGCTGCTCTCACCGATCCTAGGCGCGACACCACTCTTCCAGTCCTCCCTCTCAAAGTACCGGAACACCAGCTCATATCCCTCGAGATCATGCACGATGCGATCGACGCGACGATAGCCTTCCACGAAATCCATCCTCTTGTCCCTCTTCGCATAGCCCTGTTCGTCGCCCTCCTTGGCTTCGAACAGCGTGACGCTGAAACGTCCCGGCTTGAAAATCCCCACGACCTGCTGCACCACGTCCACGGTCTGCCTGCCAGTGTGGCGAGTCGGAACGTTGGTTTCGAAACTGGCGTAAGAGCACTGCGGCTCAGGAGTGACGTGCACAGTCCAGTAGCTGGTGGACTCACCATCGCCGGGCATTGGCACCACACCGTTGGCGGAGTAGCCGCAGGGCGTGAAGAGGTAGGAGTCAATGCGAGCATCGGGGTACTTGGAGGTCGGGTAGAGGTCTGCGAGACCGCAAGAGTCGGTGACGACAGTACCAAGGGTATGGCCTTCGGTGCTGAGTTCCTCTCCGAAAGTAAGCGGGTCTCCCTCGGTCTCAGAGCTAGAGCCAGAGCCTGAGTGGTCCGTGGAAGTCTGCGCGAAAACATCGAAGTTGGAGTCGTCGGCTTGGCTGCTACGGCCGCTGACAAGAGTGTTACCCGAGATGCTAGTCGAAGAACCGTTGCCTTCGGGAATCACGCCAAGGTGATGGATGGCGTCTTTGCGGGCGAGGTGAGCGCGGCGAACGTTGTCCTGAGCAATCTCACTGGCATCCTCGAGGTAGAATTGCCGAGCATTGGTCTCTTCCAAATCGGTCATTAGGATTTCCAGAGTCTCATCTTCCGGTCTGTCAGACATCTCCTTGACCTTCTCGGGCAGTGCAATGTGCTGGGTGGGCGTCTGGAAGTGGTCGTCCTCGGGGGTGGCTGGAGGGGTGAGCTGCGTGTTTGGTCCAGTAATGTACAGGTACCAATGCTCTCCATTCATCTTGCCTATCATATAGGCACTGCCTCCCAAGAACATCTTGTCCAAATACCGCACCTCCTCACGCCAACTGCGGTGTGGACCACGCTGCTGGGTTGGGAAGAGGAAGTTCTTCCGGCTGTAGAAAACACGGTGAGGCGTGGCAGCCGCAGATGTGCCGTCGAGAAGGTTGGTCTTGACATGCGGGAAGCCGGCTTCGAGCGCAGCGATCTCGAGCATGCGTGGAAGTCCACAAAGGAGAGTCGTGGTGCCGCAAGTCTTCAAGACCAGCTTGTGCGGGAACACAAACATGCTGGACTCGGACAATAGGTAGGCATCGACGTTGCGAGACTCAATGACTGACAGAACCTTGCAGTTCACCAAGTCAAGCATCTCCTTCCATGAGTCCTGGGAGACGGCCTTCAAACCGAGCGGAGAAGCAGACGCTGGCAGCGTCTTCTCGGACGCAGTGAACCATACTTCTAACAACTTTTCGGGTCCCTCGAAAGCATTGCTGGAGTCGAGATCGAGAGCTGTTATGTCTCGATTGATCGTCAAGTGTGGCGTACCACTCAGCGAAGACGGCGAACCGGTGTAGTGTTGCGGAATGTCAATGTTGACCATCTCCAAGCTCTTGACTTTCGTGGAAGGTATGAAATGCGTACTTTCGGCCCGGTGTCTCGGAAGCTGGCTCTTTTGGAGCGAGATCAGCGTGTGTAGCTCTAGCTGCTACACAAGCAACTTTTCAAGGTCCCCTTGAGAGAGAAGGCACACTCCTTCTTGGGTTCTTGGAGGCTGGCTTACGCCAGCAACAAGCGGTGATGCGTAGAGTTTCGTAAAACGACCGAGATGATCGTTAAGGAGGTCGAGCACTCAAGGGAATAAAAGAGCTCTTGTGTGGCGGAATGTTGCCGACTGTCGTAGGTCGATCGGTAGGTCTCCGATACCCGGCGGAAGTATCGGGTCGAATGAGAGAAGGCCGGAGTGGA
Organism: Zymoseptoria passerinii SP63; assembly: GCA_000223825.2. Classification (NCBI taxonomy): domain Eukaryota; kingdom Fungi; phylum Ascomycota; class Dothideomycetes; order Mycosphaerellales; family Mycosphaerellaceae; genus Zymoseptoria; species Zymoseptoria passerinii. The sequence continues at coordinate 12,095 of AFIY01000223.1, read as the reverse complement.
CAGGCGAGTCGTTCGTATCGTATTCGAAGGTGGGTAACAGTATGAAGAGGGTGCTCGTGTTATCGTGGCCTAGGTCAATCGTGGTCAGTTTCTTTCTGGACTCCACACGGTGGTATGAAATCGCAGTCTTACTTCTTTGGCACAGACAGGAACCGTAGGAAGTCTTCTGAACGCATGGAATGAGAAAAGAAGCTCGTGGTCCGCCAATGATGTAGGCTCTTTGATCAAAGAGCCAGTGAATGAGGACGAGAGATATGAGGTCCTGCCAGTTTGTTTCTTTCCGTCAGGCGCAACTGCCTGAGCCGAGTTGTTGTTCTTGGATCGCGACGGCGGGAGGGAACGTCCAGTAGGTGCAATGAGAAATAACTGGATATATATCCTTGATGCCTACTACACGGTAGACGAATGTTTGCACGGTGGTTGATGAGTGATGGAGGCAGAGGGCGAGAAAGCGCAGGTTTGTCTAAATTTTGTACATGGGCGTGACTTGACAAGTTTCGATTTGGAGATGCCCAACGTCACAAGCGCCACAACGCAGATCGAGCTTCTTGAGACGACCGGGATGATTGGCACACTGATACTCGATGCATCGTCGGGTGTTTCTTCATTTGTCTCATGCCTCAGTCGAGCTTTGATTAATTGTAGCAAAACTCGAAAAGATTGACTCACGGCCAGACTAAGAACATCATTCGCATCAATACTTAAGACATGGCCCCCGTCATGAACCCATCACATACGGCGAAACGATCAGTGAACCAATCGACCTCGCCAGATCTCGAAGATCGGCCACCAAATCACCGGGCCTTTCCCAGACCGCAAACCAAACGGTCCCAATTTTCATCTTCGCAAAAGCGATGCGGTTGTAGTTCTCGGCCCAGATTGGAGTTGCTCGCGTAGTCACCCGAGCCTCGAATTGAGTCTCGGCAAGGACAACGTTACTGTAGTTGAACCACAAATTGTTGGCCATCGGAAGAGAGTTCGCCAGCCCTCAGAGTGCTACTTCGGGTCCAAGAAGCCAGTACATCATCGTCCATTCCAGGAGGGCGGTGGGCGACCACGGCGTTTCACCCGTAGGTGTACTGTAGCTTGCTGGTTGTAGCTGCGGTCCTATTGCATCCCTGATAAAGGTAAGTAGGCCGGCAGGAGACTCACAAAGTGCATACGATGTCGTTTGTGGCCGCTCCGTCTGGCGAGACACGTTCGGAGATATGTCATCACAGAATAAAATACAGGCCATGGTCCAGTATTGCCTCCCGAAAACGGAGTGACTCCCGGTGCTCAGCGTTGCAACGATGCCTGAGTCTCTAGGGCGGAAGGTGGAGTTTCCGGCAGTCCCAGTACGGAAGTATGACGCTGTCTTCGCATGCATATGACAGAGAAAAGACCCAGCATAGAGATGTCGAAGTCAAGATATGCCAGGTAAGGATAGTAGAGTCGACGTTTCCGATACTTGGAAGTCCCCTGGACATGCCAGTGGCACACAAGTATTGGGAATTTAGTGCAGAGACCGTGGGCTATGTGGTTGGCCTGACAGTTAAAGTCCCTGCAGTCGTCAATCGTCGAAGCAGAAGCTAGCAACATGCACTGCCACGCGTTCGCCTCGTTGACTGGAGATCGGCGAGCGTCAGCCCAATGTAGTAGTATGTCGAAAGTCGAAGGTTCGGCCTTGAACGCCTTGTTAGACTACCGCTTTTTCACAGCGATCGACAAGGTCGTAACACTATGCTGAAAATCTTGAGCTGCTAGGCGATCGAGTGTTGTCGACAGAAATGGGTCGTTGTCCGGAGCTTGTTTCACAGGATCAAAAGTCATCGGCCAACTCGTTCGTAGAGAGAATCTGCGTTGGGTGAAGTCGATTCCACAGCCGCAAGTCCGGTCTCTGAACACGCGTGGGCGAGCCGCGTGCTCGGTGTCTGGTAGCTTACACGCTACATGGCCTGCACCAGCCAGAGGCCTCGTGCTTCGACCGTACTGCGGCGACCGAGAAGGCCCATGAGCTCGAGAATCAACGTTCGCAAATCATTCCACCTTCAGTCCCTCAGCAGACCCATAGCCATTGTAGCAGACACCACGAAGATTCCACTGCGACTGCTCCGGCTGCGTATTGCCGCCAGCGTCTGTGGCCCGACTGAGTATGATCTTGTCGCTGCCAGTATCGACGGCCACTTTCGCTTTCCACAACGCCCATGACCACTTGGAGCTCTCCGGATGTTCTAGAATCTCAGCCTCCGTCCAATGGCGCCCGCCATCTGCTGAGACTTCGACCTTTACTGCCGGTCCATCGTCGCCGCTGGGAAGTGCGTAGCCAGCCACGACAATGGTACCATCAGCGTCTCGGTTCACGGTAGTGCCGCTTGACGGATAGCCAACGATTGAGTTGACCGGCATGTCTTGCACAGCGGGCGTATTGTCCCAGAACTTCTTCGCCTCGTCTGCATCCGTGGCCTCTGGAGGTAGAATCTTGTAGTCGTAGAGCTGGTAGTGATTCTGACTTTCAATGGACTGCACAGTGATACTGTCCAACCACTTGACAGACCTGGCTCCAGCAACACCAGGAACAATCATTCGAACTGGATACCCATGCTCGTACGAAAGTGGCTCGCCATTCAGCTCAAGCGCGACAAGGACCTCGGAAGCTGGGTCCAGAGCTCGCTCCAGGGATATGCTCCCTCCATACCAGGTGTCTTCTTGACATTCGACTTGATATGATGCAAAAGCAACGTGAGCGGTAGTCAGATCGGGATCGATGCCGGCGCGTTGGAGCACGTCTCGCAGCCGCGGTCCGCGCCACTTGCAGTTCATCACGGCTCCGTCAAACCAATCCAAGCCATTCACTTCCTTGATCTTGGTCCGCATGGTGTGACGACGATTGCCAGCACATTGCAAGGCACATACGACTTCGTGCTGGGTGAATGTGTCTTTCAGATCCGTTACACTGAGCGATAGCGTATTCTGCACATTGCCGTCCACTTTGACGGTATGTGTGCTCGCATCAAGCTTCGGGATTGCCGAGTGATTGCGGTCATAGGCTGATGATGAGGGCGTGAAGAATTTCGAGATGAGTTCTTGTGGCGAAGGCTCCCTGTTCAGCGGCTCGTCTGGAACCTCTGGCATGTCTTCGGCGAGGGTACTATTCTTGATGGATGGAGGGAACTGTGGCGAGATGAGATTTTGAGTAGAGGTGTTGTGTCAATGGTGAGTGAACGACAGCTCTTTCGCCTTGAGGTAGTTCTACAATTCCAGGTGCGGTTAGATCGACGCAAGGTATTGAACTCTGTATACTGTCCTCAGCCTACCTTATTAGGTAGCTGTCGACCTTCTCATTTTCGACGTAGAAGACTAACGTAGCCATGCGATGATTGATGACTACCGCAGGCCTCTATAATATTGACGAGGACAAAACAATGACAAGATGAGGTGAAGTGAAGTGAAGTCCCAGCCTTTCTCGAGGTCAAGCAAACAACACCGACGCAATCGCCCAGACGACTCATTCACTTCATGTCCGCGCTCGGTGTGTCGTGCTGTGTCGTAGCAGCGTTCCGAACATCTCCATCTCTCACCATGACCAAAGTCTCGCATTCCTGAGCCCCCATCATGTCCACCTTCGAACAAACCATGGCAGCCCTCCACGCCCGACACCCAGCGACCCTCAGGCGCATCCTCGCCAAATTGCCCAGTCTCAAAGATACCGAACTCGACACCACCAGCGCAACAAGCTACGCCAGATACCTCGAGCGCGCTCTCGGACACCATGCCTTCGAGCTCCTCACCTCCCAGCTCAAAACTGCTGCCCCGCCCACGACCGGAGTCGGCTTGGTGGCGGATGAGGTGACGGATGCGCTGGCAGCGACCGTCGACATGGAGTCCATCGCCAACAAGACCGCCGATGCAGTGGCGTCTGCATATCGTGAACAAGGCTGGTCGGAGAATTTCCACGGTATCAGCGACCTCTTCACCTCCTTCATCAACCCAAATTTCCTCGCCTCCTTCCCTAGCATCGACTTCATCGATAGCGAAACCTCGTGTGCCATCGCCACCGGCACCCTTTTGCTCTACTGCTTCATCATGGCCTTCTATTGCTCTTCGCATCACACTTCCTCCGTCATCCACGGCGACACAGCGCAAGGCCTCCGCGCCTACAAGAATTCCCTCATCGGTATCGCGTTCTTCTTCATCTCGGCTGTGCTGGGACTGGCGACGTTCGGGATCGGGGAAAGCGGTGCAGTCGACTACGTCTTTCCCGCGATTTGCCTCGGCGCGCTGTTGGGACGATGGAGAATCGTGCTCCCACCTTCGAGGTTGTGGCCGAGTCGGTAAGTTGTTCTTAGTCTACTCACAGAAGAATGTCTGCTGAAGCTTTATTCAGTGGTCAGCCAGCCAACGCAGCGAAGACCTGGTCGGAAGCAGCAGTGCACATGCTCTTCTTCCTGTTTTGCACCGGCTTTTTCGCGTGGGTAACGATCATGTTCGTTGCTGCAAGCGAAAGCAATGACGAGGAGTGGAGGGTGTTCGAGGATTGAATATGGGCGCGGCATAGCGAGAAGCGAAGACCGGGATACAACGAGCGCTGAGACGGGAGCAGGAAAGATTTAAGGACAGGTGGGAGAATGGTCGGCTGAGATGAAGGGATGTCAGCAAAGATGTCTACAAAGAGGCCGAGCGTACCTGAAGGACATCGCAGTGTTTCTTCGATGACGCCGTGGGTGAAGGTGTCAATATCCGATCCCTGCTGTTACAGCTCACTGCAATGCAATGCCGTCGTTCTGTTTAAGCCCAGCTCCCAAGACGGAAGGGCCCATGCCCGCAAATACCCGCCGCAGTACCCCGCCGCAGTCCCGCCAGTGCCGCGCTCAAAATATGCCAGTAGAAGATGAACGAAGGCCCAGTATGCCATCAATCGTAAGACCTGCCCTTCACATCCTAAATAAAGAGGCTGCCCATCCTGCCACCTCCAGGCGTCGACTTTGGCCCGGCCGTTCGTCCCTTCTCATACAGCCACTTGTTGTTCAGCCCGACGCTCGCCCTCTTGCTCGGTGTACCCTGACCCATCGCCTCGAACTCGCTCACAGTCAAAGGCGAGCTGCGCGTATTGGTGTAGCTCAATCTCCTCCTCGTGCTTTCTGCTGCGCCTTGAATTGCACTACCACTGCCACCCCTGCCACTGCCACCCATTCCACCGCTCCCGCTGACACTTCGATAAAGACTCGAGTTGTACGGCGACCCCGAGCCCGGCGCTCGAATCGACCCTCCATTCCCACTGTTGTCCAAAGGTGTCCCGCGCCCGCTCAGTGGTGAGTCTGATCCATCAGCTCGCATACCCGTGTTTCCTGCGCTTCGTGGGGTACTCGATCGTGCGAATCGCGGCGGCGTGACGTATTGCTCTTGTTCCTGCGGGGTGGCTGGACGAGACATGGGTGGGAGACCGAGGAGGCCGCGTTGTTGTGGAGTGAGGGCAACGTCTTCACATGCGTCGGCTGTTCGGAGAAGTGGAAGAATGGCGAATGCGGCGTTGGTAAAGAAGATGGTGCGGATCGCCCAGAGGATGTAGAGAGGGTATGGGTGGAGGGCGCGGAGCCATTGTTGTGGGAGACGGACGATGTTTTCAGTATACCCTCTCAGAGGCAAAGTGGACGATAGCGCGACCCACCAGTAGCTCAATATGGGCAGAATGATGAAGGAACCGAAGAGAACAACAGCGCTGATTGTGATGACTTTCATGTTGGTGCGGTCGAAATTGGTCGCATTGCGCCGCCTGACAACCTCATCCATGCGCGGGTGTAGCCATCTACCGGTTCCATTGGGCGTGTATACTGCATCGGGCTTCTGTGGTGTAGTAGAGTGAGACTTCGAAGGCGTAATGTTCAGTGTTGGGAGGTTCGAGGAGCTCGTTCTGGTGATGGAGGAGCTCGAGTTGTTATTGGTGGTCGGCGAAGAGCTCGCCTTGGTCAGTGCCGTCGACGACATTTGTGGCCGACGTGCTGTGCTGTGGTGGTTAGTAAATTAGTCGAGTCAACGTGTTCTGCACATTGTTGTTGCAAAGACGGAGAAGCTGTCACGAGCGTTGCTATACGAGTGTTGATTTGGCTACGGCGGACTATATGAAAGCAGTGTGAGGTCAGAAGTCCAAGCTTGAACTTGAACTTCCATTTGATTTGAGGCCGACGACTTCTCTTCTGCACACAATGTCCGCTGGCCTCTTCGCTGTGCTTCTACCGGATCATGTCTTTACTCTCGAATTTGCCCTCCGCCCGTTCAGCGATCAGGACGACGGCTGGAGGGAATTGTCGGTCCGCATTGTCTAACACAATGGACGGTACCGAGTTCTCTCTCTGAAGTTTCAAGCCCATCCATGGTTCAACGACGTAACGCCTAACTCACCGTAATATCGTGCATGTGATGAGTCGGAGCATTCTGGCAAGGTAAGGTAGCAATTGAATCGGACAGTTCAAATCATGAATCTCTACAACATTATCACCTTCCGATCGCTACTCGCAGATCAAACATACAGCGATGGCACCTCCACATGTCGATAATGCGGCGGAAGTTTCTTCCAGCTCACATTCTGCATCAGAGTCTCTGTTTGGCTCTACCGCTGACCATCTGCTGGTAAGTCACATCTTCGTCACTCGGCGCCGCGAATGTTCTCTCTGGCAAAACGCATCACAAGCTGGAGCAATGCAGACTCGACTCGTCGAAGAAAGCGCTCGCACTCAAGGACATTGTCATGCACATCCCCGGGTGGATGGCAGGGTAGATCGCTGACATTCTCATGTACTGGAATGGCCTCTCCTACCTCCATGAGGAACTAGATCGCTGCGAGTATTTGCAGGCCCACAGACCGGGTTCGAACAAGAGAAGCCGCCCTGGCGACGCCTGGAGAACGCAATGGCCACGCCATGTGCTGTGCAACCTCCTACCGCGCAAGCGTGAAGTTGTCACCTCCGTCATTGCCGGGATGGTTCCCAAATCTGCGGCATCGAATCAACCTGACGTGGTCACCGTTCACCCAAAGATCTTGATCGCTGCGGATGCGCTGGAAGAGGACACAAATCACATGTCGCGCACGCCGGAGTAGACACGGATAGAAGGTCAGCGAGCAGGTCACAGATGTATGGGTCGCAGAGTTTGTGATCCTGTTTGGCTTAACATCATCGGCTCCGCAGGATTGTGACCTGCTGATGCACTATCTGCTCTGGCTATCTGACCACGCAAGTGTGAAGAGCCGTCTCGAAACTCCATTCAGGGAAAAAGCTACTGTAAGTGGTAGTTCCAGCCATGCTCAGGAACAGCTTCGCGACGGTGTAAAATTCGATGAAGCTGAAGCCGACAGTGCGGAGGAGCTACGTCGGTTCGCGAACTCACTAGAAACGACGATGGTAGGCACGGAGCCCTATCGCCGATGGGCGTTCGCTGCGCATGAGTACCTCCAGCTCGTGTGCCTCTCCGAGATCTCTATTAGTCAAGTCTGTCCCACGAGGAGAGTCGATCGCACCAAGACCAGGTCGAGACAGATTCGCCATGCCGATGTGAAGGTCATGGATGTGCAACTCGGCGACTTCCCTTCGCGACGCCTCTCCGCTGGACATTGTCTCGATGCCGTTATGGGGATGTATGATAAGGGCGGGTGGTCCTCACTCAAGCAAGATCAGCTCGTTGATCAACTTACCGCCGACCTGCAGCACGCCGTCAGAGAAAAGCATAAAATGCATTGTGCCGAGACTGGTACGAATACTGCCAGCAAGAGCGAAGATAGCGAGTCCACAGCAGAAGCGAACAAGAGGATGCTTTCCCAATTACTCACAAAGATCAAGGACGACTGGCGGGATAAAACAGATTTCACTGGCACCGTACATTCTCCAGCCATAATCCTGTCCATGATGCTACTCGCCGAGTCGCCCAAGAGACCAACATCGACGACCAAAGGCGACTGGCTCGAGAGTCACGGAATTTTCGGGCTCAACAACACAACAACACCTGCACACCACGCCACGCTACATCATCGACGCCGCTCAGCGCTGCTGCCCATCTTGTGCCGACATGGTCCGGTGCATAAGTCGAGGGTGGTTCCTCACGCATTACGATTACCACACGACGTGGAAAGCGACGGCGCTGCCGCCGTTCCTGCCTAAGGAGTACGTTGACCTGTGCATCAAGTCGGCCACGGAGCAAGCTGTGGACAAGCTGAAGCAGGTGCAAAATCGCACATCAACATCAACGAGACCAATCTACGAGCTTCGTGAGTCGAACGAGGTTGGCTCACGCCAAGTCGTCTTATAGCGACCGTGCGATCTCCGTCAAACGTGGGGATAGAGACGAGGCGAGCCGCGTTGCTTCTGCTGCTGCACCACCTGTGAGCCTGATACCAGCACTGTCGACGAAAAGGAGAGCCTGGGTAGTGTTGACGAAGGGGAAGACTAGGACCGCACGATGGAGGAGGCCTGGGAGACCTGGGATGCCTGGGATGCCTGGGATAGGAAGATATTCGCGGATTTGGTCAATGCCTCTCAGTCCAGTCCAGGTCGGAGGTGTCTTTGTCGGAACTTGGGAGGATCACGAGAAGACTGACGGCACGTATATCGGCGAGCTGTGACCAGCCAACCAGCCGAGTATTGTCGTGGTCACCAAAGGAGGTAGAAATGATAACTTATGCACGACGAACCACCACCTTGTCTTCCACATGGCCCCCTGGCTGAGTCAACACCGTGTGCTTCGCTTCCACGTGCTTTCGCGACAAAGTGCCGCGGTCTCGAATCTTTGACAACAACAACCACAACACGACTCAACGAAATTGCGCTCGTGGCTCATGTGTCAGTGGACGCTGCGGGGAGACGAAATTAAAACTAGACAGCGCGAACTCCTGGCGTCTGCAGCATCGGGCTCGCCGGGACGCCCCAATGCCAAGCCGCCAGGGGGACAGTAGCTTGAATTCTAAATCCTACATCACCTGAGGCGGAGCGGCAAAGATCTTTTCATTTCGCATCTCGAAACTCCAGTGGCAGCGACGCTGAGGGAAATGCGAAGCGATGTACTCGATCTCGCCAATATCTGCGACTGCGGGCAGGCATGAACACATGGCACTGCGCAGCGTCGCCCACGAGCAACGGAGTGGCAATCGCACCGCAGAATCTCAACAATTACATCCATAAAAATCGAAAAGAGGCAATCGACGGCAATCGAATATCCTCCTCACTCGCCGCTCGCTTGTCCTTGGAGTTCATTTCTGTCAATGCCATGACACGGCATGCATATACGATGACAGGAAACGACAAGCCATCCGAGGATTTCGCGCGCCAAACCTCAGCCGTACACAACCCAGATCATAGATGGTGCCACAATCGGATAGTCCGTATTGCGCGGCAGTTGTCTACAAGGCTACGTACTTGCGTCTGCCAAGCCGAAGACTGGTCGTACCTGCGCATTTTGCCGTATGAGAGATTCCATTGAGTCAGCGCCACGAGTTGGCATGTGTCTGGACCACTTCTTCCCGATCGCCTGCATGCTTCAAATGTCCACAACCGGCAATTGCGTGAGAAAAGGGCTAGCTCAGGAGCATTCCTACGAATTAGAGGATCGTCTTTCTCGGATATGTAGGCTACAATAAAGGCTGAAGTCTGTTTTGCGTTAATGAGGGGTACAGGTCGACCGATCCTATGGCGGTTTCTGTACGACGGCCGACTTTCGATGCGCACTTTACATCGCAATGATCCCATGTCGCGACGGACACAACGGTGCAGCTTTTGCTTTCGTTTCTGGACTCGCTCTCGTGGCACAACGGTGCCGAAAAACGGAGATGCACGGGGAGGATCTGCCGCACGACAATCTTTTTGACTTCACTAGTCCAAAAGCCCAAATTGTGCCCCATATCGATGGAAATGAGGGCTGCTCCTGTGGGTGGCATGCCGTGGACCAAGGAGGACTGCAATGCATCGAGCATGCGGCCGCTACGATCGCCGCGACGAAGAGGAGTTATTTAGAGAGCCCTCCCTGCCTCCGTCCAACTCTTCTGCTCGCTCCATCATCACTCCCACACACTCGTTTAACTCCAAACCCACCACACACCTTCGTTCCAACCATCAACATGAAGGCCGCTGCCGTTCTCTCCCTCGCCGCTGGCGCTGCCGCTCTCTCCGTCGACCTCTGCCTCGACTTGGGCCTTGGCCTATCGATCCCCGGCACTGAATGCCTGGTCGGAGATAGTTGCTGCTCGGGAATCTGCGTCCAGATTGGGGAGGTTATGCAATGCGCGGAGGACCCCGAAGACACCGCCACGACCACTACTCAGGAAACTACCACTGCTCAGGAGACTACCACTGCTCAGGAGACCACTGCTCAGGAGACCGCCACTGCTCAGGAGACTACCACTGCTCAAGAGACTACCACTGCTCAAGAGGCTACCACCGCTGCTACTTCGGAGGAGATTGCTACCACCACGAAGGAGGGCGAGGCTCCAGTCTACCCAACTGAGGCACCAGTCCACCCAACGGAATACCCCACTTACGACTCAAAGTGCCCGTACCCCACCACCTACCCAGTCCACTCCACTGAGTACACCACTCCCATCGTTTACGACCACTCCACCGTGATTGTCACAGTCTGCCCCACCGAGAAGCCTCAGCCAACATACCCAGCCAAGTCCACCGCGTACGAGACAATCTACGTGACCTACGTGCCGGTCACCAAGACCGAAACCATTGATAGCCACCCAGCCCCTACCACATACGCCACCGTCAGCACCGTGACCGTCACCGTCCAGCCAGTCAAGACCGCCTGTCCATCCAAGGCCGCTTCTTCTCCCGCCCCAGCCGCCCCAGTCTACACCCACCCAGCCGCCGCCCCTGCTGCTCCCGGTGCCTCTTCGCCCGTCCAGCAGATCTCGTAAGTCTCACAACTCTGTTCTCATACATTCTTCGATCGTATACTAACACCCTCTCAGTGACGGCCAGATCCAGAACCCAGCTGCGCCAGCTGCTCCCGGTGCCTCTTCGCCCGTCCAGCAGATTGGGTAATTTCAACCTCTTCACGAAACCACCATCGCTCAACAATGCTAACACCCTCCCAGTGACGGCCAGATCCAGAACCCAGCCAAGAACGGCACTGCCTCCCCCGTCGCTCCTCAGACCTACACCGGCGCCGCCGGAAAGGTCTCGATGTCCAGCTTCGGCGCCATTGTCCTCGGCGCTGTCGCCGTCGCCGCCTTTTAGAGGGTGTCTCTCTCTCTCTCGTCATCTGAACCGAAGCATGGCGTTTTTGGTGTCGATGTACAGGATTGCATGAATTGATGGCAAAGATTAAACGCGAATGATGGCTGTTGTTTAAAATTTATCTTCTGGGAGTTGAGCCAGTCCTGCGGATTTGGCGATAGGCAGTTTAATGTCAAATGTATATATACCCTGTGCTTGTTTGGGCTTTTGAAATGCTGCAACACCAGTGGGGTCTTCAACGTATATGACCTCGCTTGCGAGCTTCTTTCATTGACGTTGAGCATTTCTCCTGCAAAGTGACTCCGTGTACCTCGCTGTGCAGATCCTGTGCATGCTGAGGTTGCGGGTTCCCTGGCATATATATATAATCACCCGCAGGTGTCCTTCGCTTCGAATCAGCCATGAGACAGCCCGCAAGGCTGCTCGAACCAGCTCTCAATCGATTTGATGTAGGGCTGCATAACCAATTTGTTTCAATCTGACTTGAACATGTCCTTGCTCCGTTGTGTGTATATTTGCGGTAAGATTCGATCTTCCCGTGCTGCCAAATGGATCAAGACTAGCTTCACGATCGGACATCTTTTGACAATGGTCATGCTCATGTTCCAAATCCTGGACGGAACGTGTTGTGAAGTCACATCTAGGTTCACTGGGATGTCTCGGTACGGCGGGCTGTTCCCTCCATTTTTCCAACGCCATTGCAAGCTTGAAACAGCACGACGTAATAAACGGCCCACATGATAGCGCCCTAATGCTCAGTTTATATAGATATTAATTAACACACTACCCCCGTATATTATACTATCGCTATACTATTATCGTCGTCGTCGTCGCTAAGCCTCTTACGAATACGCGCTTCCGAACCAAATACACGCCCTCGCGCTCTTGCCTATA
>AFIY01000224.1:0-129049 GCA_000223825.2 Zymoseptoria passerinii SP63 | reverse complement strand
AGGTTTCAGGTTTTTGAACACCGGCTCCAACATTGCTGGCATTTCGAAGTCTCTCGGTCGAGTGGGCAGGGAGCAAGCGTTTGTCACGTTTGGTGTTGGTTTCAACAGAGACTTGGCTATCGAATATCTCGGTGAAGTGGAGACTGGGTATCATAGGACTATGTGGCGGACGATTCCGGAGGCATTCGAATTCTTCATGGTCAATTACGAGGATGCGCATTAACAGAGTGGTCGATATGAATCCTCGACAGCCTCTTGATGAAATATGATACGACTGTTGATGAGATGAGAATTCAGTGATGACGGTGGAGTATGAATCCTCATATCGACCACTCTGCGCATTTATTCTCGAAGAAATTTGACCACCAGGTGCGCAGCAAAGCGGAGTCAATATCCGATGACTGGGGATGTCAGTATGCCGACATCTGCGAGGCGAGCGTTAGGCAGTGCTTTGCGGCGTATGAGCTGACGGTATGCGTGCGCATGAAGTGAAGATGATGATTCGAGCAGACAACAGACATAGGTCCCGATGAATAACTTCACAGCGGAACCATGGGCTTTTCTCAAGGAGATATCGAGTGATGGGAACGTCAATACCATTGACCTAATCTTTCAAACCTGGCCCATCTTCGTCTCCTTGAACCCAGAATGGATCAAGCTACAACTTCTTCCTGTGCTAGAGTACCACGCTTCCAGACGCTGGCCGAAAGAGTACACCATCCACGACATTGGCATCCGTAAGCTCGATCACTCTCCAACAACCGCATTCCAGCTGACCGAATCTAGACTACCCCATCGCCACCGGTCACGACGATGGCAAAGAAGAAGACATGCCCCTTTTCGAAACCTCGTCAATGATGATCCTCCTCCACGCCTACCAACACCTAACCAACTCCACCTCCCTGACCGAGCGCTACGCTTTCCTCCTCCCAGCTTGGGCCGACTACCTGCTCGAAAACACACTCTACCCAGCATCCCAACTGAGCAGCGTCGACGCCATCCCGGCATCAGCCAACCAAAACGCTCTAGTGATCCAATCCACCATCGCCCTCCACGCCGCCGCCAACCTCCTTCCCACCACCTCCGACTCCTCCGCCGCCGCGTCCTTTTCCCAGACTCTCTACAAAAACGGACTCGGTCTGAACACCTCCCACCCCACCACCAACACCTCCTCCCACTTCACCTACAACTACGCCCATCCCTCCTCCTGGTCCGTGCTGTTCCCCCTCTTCTCCGACATCCTCCCTCTCCCTCAACACCTTCCCCCCGTCCGCTTACAATTCCCAAAACGCCCTCTACCTCTCCACTCTGCGCACTCCCCCCTCGCCGACCCGGAAGGTGTCCCCTGGACACTCACAGATTGGAACACGGTCTACGCCGCGGCTTCTAACAGCGACGAATCGAAGGAAAAAGTCGTGGAGAGTACGTGGAAGTTCATGACGAATGGATTGAATCGGGTCCCGTTGGAGACGAAGTACTATGTGACAGATACCGAAGACGGATGGGACGGTAAGGGTCGGCGCGAAAGGTGGGAGGGAAGGGATGTGGATCGCGAATAAGGCTAGGAGCACGGTGGGGGCGCATTTTGCGAGTTTGGCGGTTGAGGAGGGGGTTTGGGGGGGGGATCGTGTGAGCACATGAGGAGGATCGAGGGAGACCACGAAGATCGTCCACTTGCTTGCTGAGTTGTCCCTGTACGTTCATGTCCGCGTGGGGTTTCCAAGGGATGTTCATGACCTCGGACCCTGCTCGCGACTCCAACCTCGAGATTCGGGGACCGGGGGCCAAGAGGCCGATCTGCTGTGGTGAGGTAAGCAAAGAATAACTGCGCCATTGAGTAAAGAAACTCGAAATCTGCAGACGGTTATGAGGAAAGCACTTCGGGCTGGCGGACAGCAATATGGGTTGCCGCAGACTATGGGTGTGCAATCCAACTGGTCGATTGTAAGCTCCGGCCAGCCCCGTCCCTTCGAAACCGGCATCAGAGTAAATTCCAGCTCAGGAATCGTTCTCAAGACTCAATCTGATTCATTAACCAGCTGCAGCTCATCCTCGATTCCTTGCTAGACCCCTCTTGTACCGTGCACGACACTCGTATGCCCTGCGTGAACATGCTCATCACTTTCGTGGTCATACATAGAGACACATAAGCTCGACTTTTCTTTGAAAGCCTCGGTTTGCTCGGACACTCCCATCTCCGGCCTCAGGGCTGGCCTCTTATGTTCTAGAAATTGCTCAGATGATAGGTCATATCTTCCTTTTCCATCCACAACGCCTGTCCAGCGCCTTTCTCATCCCATATAGCACATATCATTGTCCAGCTCAAGCCCTCACACCCAGCGCCAAAAACCGACCCAGCCCACCGACCCGCAGTGCGATGAAGATACACCACTCAAAGGAGCGCCCTTTACGCCATATCAGCAAAGTTTGCCGTTGCTGCCCTCGTCCATCTGCTTTCATCCCTCAACACACACTCAAAAGAATCCACCTCCCGGCACAGCACAAAACACACCCACCACAACCGCTCCACCCACCGCCGCCGCAATGACAGCCTGCAACGCAATCGTGTCCTGAATAGCCCTCAATGCCGGCTCCTGGATCCAGATCTCCCGATCGAAAATCTTGCGCACCAGATTTCGCTTCTTGTACTTCGGTACCCAAGGTTCGTGTTCGAAAGAATTTCTCTCGCCACTAGCCAGGCCCGCCGTCGAAGTGGTCTTCTCTTCCCGTTGAGATTCCTCTACCTCGTCGGTAAACAGTTCCCACGGTCGCAGGTGGCGGTGGTGAAGACCGTGAAGCACAATGCACATTCCCTTCCAGGCGGCGATGAGAGTGGCGATGCCGATGAACCATGCGAGGAACGGGAGGATACGCCAGGCTCGGCCGGCAGAGCTGAGAGTCAACAATAGCGATGAGACGAGTCCAACGACGATGCCTCCAACGCCGAGAGTTCTGGCGAAAGTGACCCGAGCGGGATTGCCGTTGCAAATGGTCCAGCGGATGAAGTTCGGGTGTGCCTGCCGACGGAGAGACCACTCGACGGTTGTGACGACTGGTATGAAGGCAGAGGGGTGGGTAGTGTGTTGGAGAGCGTGGAGCACGGATTGGCGTTCGCGTGAGGAGAGATTCAGTTCGCGAGGAGAGTTCTCGGCGAAGTAGATGCTGACGATGCGAGTGAATTCAGCGCGGAAGGGTTGGGTGGTGACTATGTTGTCGTCAGTACAGTTCAAGATGGGTAAGCGTGTTGCAGCAACGTACAAGGCTTCCACTTGACGCCGGCGTCTTCAAAGGCTTGCTCGGCGCCAATCAGACGTTGACAGCTTGCACTGCTGCTCAACAAAGTCTTCTCATCGCTGAATGATGATCCGTACTCCGAGTTCATATCCCGCTGATCTTCGCAAGAGCCGGCCTTGGATGGCGTGTGAAGGTAGAACTGATCCGTTGTGGAACCTTGGGGCTTGTCGGCGAAGTCGGTATTCTTCAGCACCTCCATGATCTGCGGTGCAACACGTTTGGGTCGTGCAGGCGAAGCTCCGAAGTGACTGTCTTCAGCGTTGTTTGGCTTCCATTCTGGTGAGAGCAACTTCTCGCTCTCCGACAGACGTTCCCATCGAGCTGTGTAGTCGCGGTGCCAGAGGAAGAATTGGAGATTCTCGGCGGAGTGCTCGATATATTTCAGGTAGTTCATAAACTCGCGGACGGTCACGGGCTGGATGGTGTCAGTCTGGTTTTATCTGATGATGAAGTGAAGTGCAACATACAGGACATGTACCACCGGCGATGATGCGGTCAAAGGACAGTGCTGGAGGAATGCCACCGGTGAGGGTGGAGCTGCCAGACTGGATGGATTCATGAATGGAAGTCTGCTTCTCATGGCCACTGAGGGAGACGTTGCTGCTGGAGGATGCCAGGTGGGAAGGCCGGCGGTAGTTGAGCGAGTAGACCATGGTGGGCCGTGATGAAGGAAGGAGGCAGGATCAATGGAACGAGACACAACGGCTGCTGTGTGCTGGAGAGTGAGGGAGCGGCGTCTGGTGGGTGACGGGTGATGAATGGAAGACTCCAGTCCGTTGGATGTTGGACCGACGAGATGAGTGGGTGGATGGGAGGACGAGATGGGGTTGTTGTTGAGGAGAATCTGCTCAGATCGGGCGGTGTTGCGACTTTCGGGATTCCGACGGAGGAAGGACCAGAACGAGGGAGCACGAGGCGAGAGGGTGAGGTGGTTTTGGGCGTGGGAGGAAAGTACAAGCTCGTACAAGGGAAAGGTGGCGGCCAGCCAAGCGAGATTTCTGAGCACTAGATCAGCCAGCAGAAAGAGCGAGAGGGAGGGTGGAGTCGCAGGATTTAAGAGAAGATGGACAATAAGACCAGGTGAAGTGGTAGACTATCATCGGCATGACATGGTGGATCCACAACTGAGAAATCGCCTTATGAATTGTTCTATAGCAGTAGCATTGGCGCTGCAAGCCGTGGGAGAGAGCTTCCAGATGAATCCTGATTGTCTGTCCGTATATACTTGCCTGTCCTGCAGTGAAATGTCGCTTTATCCGCCCACATGGCACTCACGAGGAGCTCCTGCTTCATCGCCCAGTCGAGGCAACATCAGGGCAAATGGCTTCACCCAAGTCAAGACACCGACACATCGTCAACTCTCGCCTGCCACGCTCTTTCACCCACTCGTCTGGAACCGCATGTCCCAGCCCGTTGACATCCCTGTTGAAGTGTACCGATCTTGCAGTCCAAGTGATCAGTGATGATCAGGTATATACTGCTTCCAGTAGCGTCCGGAACGAGCAACGCCTACTCCCACATGGCAAAGTCTCATGCCACCACTGCAGGGCTGCTTGGATCCGATGTGGAAGAAGGTGTGGTTACACCAATGGGAAACTTAACGATCCGAAAGGTGGTGTGCGTCGGCTGATCGTCGATCGATGTGTTGAATCTCCATTCACATTGACAGGAAGAGAAGGGAACAAGTCACTCATGCCACGACTGTCCAGATCAGCGAGATGGTCGTGTTGCTGCCAAGCTCTATGTGCATGCTGGCAACCTCGTCGACGTCCTGGATCGAATACTACCACCTTCACACCCAGGTCTAGACCAGACCATTGACATCTCATGCGATGCCTGCCACGATTCGAGTTTCCGAACAGCCTCCCTCTCGCGGCGGCCAGAGCACATTGCCATCTTCCTCGGAGATGTCAAGTCTAAAGACTCAACAGACTCTTTTCACTCCTGTTCAACGTATGTTGTCCACGAGCGCCCGACCCCGGGACAGGCAACGGTACCGTGTCGAGCATTGAGGATATGTAATACCTTCCTCGCTCCGCTCAAACTGAATGAGCTGTTAAAGTCCAAATTGCGTGTCGCGGGTTGAGCGGAGCCATGGAGGTATGCACCCGATCCCGTGGAGAGAAATCCGAGCCGAGAATATATGTTGCACGACAGCAAGCCTCCAGATTGAGTAGTGACCGCACGAACGCTCGCTTGAAGCCACTTGCGAATTGGCAGATGATTCATGCGGCTGTGGTTGAATCGTGAGAGCTGTCGTCGTGAATTCATCTTCGTACGCTCGTCGCTCTGGGTATGTGTAGTTAGTTATGTACAACTTATTTGGTCGTCGTATTCCCGCGTGGCGCTCGCTCTCTTACATAACATAGACAGCACATCCGTTCCCTCACCATCACTACATCCGCGATCCGCTACCGCGCCCACTCCACCTCCCCAACCTCCTTGACCGCCGTCGCCGTCATCACCTCCGCCTCCGTCCCTCCAACAACGACCGAGTCCTCAATCCTGATCCCCAGTCCCCTAAACGCCTTCGGCCACCTCTCCTCATCCGGTACATAAATCCCCGGCTCGATAGTGATACACATCCCCTCTCTCAACCCCTCCGTCCTCGAATACCCCGGCGCATCATGTACATCCAATCCCACATGATGTCCCACATGATGCGGGAACAATTTCTGCAGCGTATCGCCTCTGACATCGAATCCCAACCCCTTCAACCCATCCCTCAACCGACCCTCGCACTTCGAATGGATGCGATCCAACGACATGTCTTTGTCCTCCCGACACAGCGCCACGCAACTCTTCTGCACCGCCAATATCATTGCGTACATGTCCCTTTGCGCATCGCTGAATTTCCCGCTGATCGGCCATGTGCGCGTGATGTCGGTGATGTACCCTCCATACTCGCCTCCCGCGTCTATCAACACGACATTCCCGGCGCGGAGCAGTGCGTCGTTGCGCGTGTAGTGGATGCTCAGAGCGTTGCGGCCGCCGGCGATGACGGGCACGTAGGCTTCACCTGAGAGTCCGGTGGATTTGAAGCCGTGGGTTATGTCGGCCCAGAGTTGGGATTCGGAGGGCGGGAGGTTGCGCATGGCGGAGGTGAGGACTTTGCCAGATCGATGGCCGGCGACGCGCATGTTGGAGAGTTCGGCGGCGGATTTCGTGAGGCGGAGGTCGTTGACGAGTGGTCTGAGAGGCTTTGTTGTATACTTCTCGAATGCGGTCGGGGTGTCGTTGGCTGTGGGGTGGAGAAAGCGTTCGAAAGCGGATTTTCGAGAGGTTCGTCCGATGTCGGTGTAGATCTGGGAGTCGCTGGAGAGGATGGAGGGGAGAACTCGAGATATGCTGTCAATGTCGCCGGCTTCGTCGGCGTTGAAGACGTCTTGGGCGGCCTGGACGCCTGAGCGGACGCCGTCCCAGAGTTCGGCGTGGGGGTCTTTGGGGCGGACGTAGAGGTGGAAGGTGTATTCGACGTCGGAGGTACCTTTTGCTGTGATAGGGAGGAGGATGTCAGAGTTGTGATAGGTATACGAGAACTGTTCGAGGTTCACGGACCTATTATTGCAACAGCATTGGGTTCGTTGAAACCTGGATCGTCACCTCTCAGCTTTTCGATCTTCTATCATTTCGAGACCTTGACAAGATGGACCAACCAGTCAAGTAGAAGAAATTTGAGTCCTGCCTGAACTCATAGAAAACCGCTCCAGAGCGATACTTCACTTCCGACGCAGCTAGCACGGCGACGCTATTCTTCGGCAACTTTCTCGCGAGCGCAGCTCTTCGATGGTGGTACTCCAATGCAGAGATGCCAGGTGTGACTATGTCCAATCCTCATCAACAAATGCTCTTCCTACTATCTGCAGCCTCTCTTGTAGACGTACGATCTCCAGCTTCGATAAGATGCGGATGTGTCTCGTGCAATGGCTGTCCGAACTGAATCGAGGCTGCGGAGATGAGGGATCTTTGCGAGGTGTTGAGGTGACATGGTCTGCTGCGAAAGGTCGGTGTTGGGCGCAGGACTGCCCGGAGAGCGGACGGCAGTGTTCTGCGCATTGTTGTGTGGTTGTGAAGGATGATGGAGAGGTGGAAAGATTGACGTCGCGAGGACTCGGAAGATGGAGATCGCAGCGAAGGTTCCGCGCCAGGCGGAGATAGTCTAGTGTCGGCGTTAAGCGAGTGGAGACATATGAGCGACGATGGAAAGGACCACGAACGTCGACGAGTGCGAGACGGTGCTTGCAGAGTGGATAGATAGAAGGAGACACTCGTAACTTCATAACAGTCGTGATCGCGCTTCTCAACAGGTGCTGCCCATGGAAAGACTTCCGTCTCCGTTTTTACACTTTGCCTTCTGCCCCGGGACCTTCACCTCCCCAATGACCGGCTCCAATAGCTCCGGCACAATCGTCGCAGCATCACCTTGAAAGAAGAAGTCTCCCTCCGCCCATCCATCCGGCGGCTTGTCATTCGCATCTACTCCCGGGTCAGCTGTCGGAAAACTCCCCAGCAGAACAAACACCTCAACAAACTCACCCATATTCACAACACAAACCTTCGCGCCCTTTTCCCTCGCTACTCCAATATATCCCGCAGCAGGATAGACCTTCGCGCCCGTCCCAATCACCATGATCAGATCGACCGCTTCCGGCTCGTCGAGGTATGCGTACACGCTGTGCACGACATCCCGCGGCAGGGCTTCGCCGAACCACACCACATTCGGTCTCAGCAGCGCCTTCCGACATCGCGGACACATCGGGAGATGTTCTCGCGGAATCTCGCTCAGCTGGACCTGTGGGTCGCTGATGTCGACTTTGCGGCCCATCGTGCGGTACTCGTCCGAAGTCACGTCTTGGCCGTCGGGGAGATCCAGGGCGGGCACGATGGGGTCCGTGTAGTTTTCTTCCAGGTAGTCGCATCGCCAGTCGCTGCACTTGACTTCGAAGAGAGTTCCATGGAGGAGTTTGAGTTGGTCTTTTGGGTGATCGGCTCGTGGACTCAGACCGTCGACATTTTGACTTAGGGTTACGAAACCGGGCACCTTGCGGGCCAGTTCGGCGAGGGCCAAGTGTGCTGGGTTTGGGTGGACTGTGAGGGCCATGTGGCGTCGGTCTGTCATGTTGTCAGCATAGACCTTGAAGTTAAAATATCTATCTCCATCTTCTGCTCAAACTCACAACTGTAGAACCTCCATACCAAGGCGGGATCAGCTGCGAAGGCCTCCGGTGTGGCGAGAGACATGCTGTCGTGTGAGCGCCATAGTCCACCTGCGCCACGGAACGTTGGCAGTCCTGAAGATGCTGAGAGTCCTGCGCCGAGAAGTGAGAGAACTCGCCTCGATCGCAACAGCAAAGCGTGAAATTCTTCAATATCATTGGACGGTCCTTGAGCAGCCATGTCTCGCTTTCGAGATTGAGCGAATCCCTGGCGGTGCGGAATGTTGACCTCGAATATTGACGGTCTGAAGACTGAGCGTCTGGTTGAACGTAATGTTGAAGTTCGAAGTCGCATTGATGAAGTTCATGATGACGATCAGCAAACAAAAGATGTTTGCTACAGATTCCAAATTCAAGCTTTGGCATGTGCTACCGACGATTATTCACTCCGACCAAGCACGAATGACTTCACGGACAATATGAAACCACGATCGCCTTGTATAACGATCACGACGTCCGGATCGTTCAATGCAAACACTGACGTGGCCGCCAAGAACCGTCATTTGGTTCTACGTCGACACATGCTGACAAGAAGAGATGTTTCACAAGCGCTTGCGTCGCATGCTCTCCACCATTCTCGGACTCCCATACCACAAACCACCAACCTTACGCCGCATGCGAACGCAGAGCAACAGCATCGCGTGCCCCTTTCCCTGCCATCGCGCGTGACAACAATCACTCAATCATTCGGACCTTCCCGTCGTACTCTCAAGCACAAAGCATACTCTCCAGCAGAAAGCATGCATCGTCGACAATCTCCCTCGCATGCCTCACTTCCAGATCCAAAGCAGCACCAGTACCCACGGCTATCTCCCCATAACCTTCAATGCAGCGCCATACTGCGCTAACGGAAGCGACAGGGACCTTTGCACCCCTTAAAACGGTTGATAGGATCCCGTCCATCGATCGGCGCTACGCAAATAAGTCCATGGTCGGAGTTGTGACACCATCCATGTGGCGACTCGCCTGGGCGGATATTCGTCTGAGAGGCGTTGCTTAGTGAATGCTTCGAACGCTGAATCTGGGGATCTTACGTGATCAGGATAGCAACAGTCGCAGACGCTGGCGCCTTCACAGGTAACCCCGGCCAATGCTGTAGCGATTGGGAGGAGGAGTGCGGAGAGGAAGAAGAGCGCAGTGGCGGTGGGGGCGAAGGGCGAGCGCATTGTGGCGAGATGAATAATCTCGGGCTTCTGGTGGACGTTGTGTATTGCAGCACGCGGTAGTCTGAGGTATTGGATGTTGATCACTGTGTGAGAGCCAAAGAAGGATCGGAGGAAGATGGGAAAGATGGGTAATATATAGCGCGTGAGCGTACCTCGTATCGGAGTCAGACGATTCACCGCTGCTTGGGATCTATCGAGGCGCAGGGGGCACGTCTAGGGGCGGATTGTCCCAGTCACCAGGCCATGAACCTTGATCCAGGTCCCATGCTGTATGTACAGGCTCTGTTTCCAAAACAAGAATCAGTACCGACACCATGAGGCTGATACCGACAGTTCCATGGCAATGTAGGCTCAAGGTGTGTGCAGGGTGGTCGTCGACGGACGATTCCCGGTATGCCGGATACAGTTCTCCGTGCGGAGTGTGGACTAGACGGAAAGCAGTGCTGACGTCGAAAACTCAATCGATGCCTATTCTCGGCAAGTATCAACAATGTTTCGACTCTGCATCGGAGCGAAGATGTCGGTATCGTCGTCAGGGGCCAGGCACTGCTTCATGCTTCTGGTCCAGGTTCTGTAGCTGCAATGCATGGCTCAGTCGGACAAGCACGGCGTAGTGTAGCGTACAGTGCTCATGTTCGGATTTTCAACCATCGCAAATGGCATAACTCAACTCATCATATGATCCTCGAGTTGCTAGGCCTCAGCCACTGAATCTCCTTGCACGGTCGTGCATCCGCCCATTTGGCGATGGACCTCGTGTCCCAACCAGCTATCGATTGCTGGTCATCGGCTATCCATTCGGGGTCCGTCTGCGGCTCGGAAGGTGTTGGCTTCTTGGCATCTCCCAGGCGGAAGGATCGGACAAAAGTGCAGTGTCGGCGGTGGTAGGTCCATTGAAAGCACTTCTCATGGCTGCGGCATGCCGATTCGCAGGAGTCGGCTGATGCGTGCGGGGTTCCGGCGGGTGCGTCGAAGCCATCCCAGCCAGCATTGTTCCAGTCGGTTCGTCTTTGCATTGCGGCGAGGTCGAGGTATGACAGTGCAAGATCGCGGTACAGAAATGGGCGCTGCGAAGTCGTGTTAGCTGGAACGAATCCCCAAAACTGCTGTGACATACCTTGAAATCACGATGTGCCCATTCCCAGCGCCACAGATCGACCATATCCTTTTCCTGCACCTTGTGCATGCTCATCACGGGCTGGCACCAATGCTGGTCTGAGAACGGGACACCGTGAAGTGGGTGTGGGTTCATTGACGGCCACACGCCACTGAGCTTGACACCCTCTTGCCAAAGAGCCCAGCCGAGCACAGAATCTCCGCAGCAGTCTGTGAGCACGTCTCCCCAATGGCTTTCGGCGAGCTTACTTCCTAGGTAGTCTCCAGTCGTCTTGTCGAAGTCGTTCTTCACGAGTTTCTTCATAGCAGCTCGGCTGATGATGTACCCCGGACCTCCATTTGCGAACCAAACCCTTTCTCCCTCGTCCTCGCGTCCTGGGGAAGGGCTTCCAAAGTATTGCGGGACATCCGGGTCATGCTCGGACAACCATCGGAACACGTTATCCCAGACCACGAACGTGTCTCCTTCATAGAAGACATACCATCGTTTTTCAGGACGCATGCGCCACGCGCGGCTGACGCTCAAAAGGAATTTGAATTTATCCAGCTCCCAGCCTTGTCGACCCGTGATATTGGGATCCATGATAGTGCCATTCACGGGCAGACCGTTCATAGCTTTCCATGGAATGAGCTGTTCTTGTTCCTGGTGCTCGGCGGGAAGATCTGAGATGACGTTGATGACTGGCCGACTCTCCAATTGCTCATCGTAGTCCGAGAACACGAGGAGGTCATCTATGCAGGCCGAGCAGCTGTTGAGAGAATTGCGTGCACGGGTGTTCACAACTCCATGGCCGATTTTGAGCACTGGCTGAATTTCACGAAGCAGGTCCTTCGGGAAGCTCTCGCACAGTTCCTCTCGTGAGGCGCTTTTGGCAATGGTCGCGTTGATTGATGGGCCGAATGCTGAATATGTCTTGAAAGGGTAGTATTTGGGCACCGGAGTTTTCTTGTCGTCGTGTTGTTTTGCGGGGAACCCTATGGCCCGGAGCGGTACGTCTGTCGAAAAGAGCAGGGCGATCGTGATGCTGCAGACGACTGCAATACCCAAACATATCTGCCAAAAGACTCTGCGTGTCATCTTGACAGAAGGTGAAGTTCGAGTTGTTGAAGCATTTTCGGGCAGGTCAAGTGGCGTATCGTGCAAATGACGAGGCAAATAAAGGTCCGACGAGTCAAGTTAAAGGTTGCGCAAACAAACTTGCTGTGGAGCACTGGAGGCAGGTCCACTTCCGCATCTTGGTAGTGGCGCCAAGCCACGCGCGTTGCCCAGCTCCTTGTCAAAGGATGCAATGGAATGCGATAAGGGCTGAACTCCTTCGAAGCAAGGGATTGAGACTGAGACCTTTCTGGGATAGAACACACTTACGCCACAATATTGTCTTTGTCCACCAAGCCGCGCCGCCGGCACATCCATCCCGAATCACTGTGGGCTACGCGCTGTGGTACTGTGCCACGAGAAATGCATCGCATGCATGGGCGATTGACCGGTCGATAAGACGACGCTTATTCGTCCATATCGTGGCCGCGTGGTTGTTCCTGAACCGAGTCGCGCAGGGTTTCTATAGTCAAATCAAAGGCAGCACCTGCTAGTCATGATCGACTTCACTTTTCCACCGTGGCTGACATCAGCAGGAAGGCAGCAGGAAGGCGGAAGACGCAGATAATAGTTGCCTCGCGCATCATCATAACGGCCTCATAGGCTCGCCGAGAACGTTCGCACAGAAGCTGGTCGGAAGGGAAAAGTTGGCAGTGGAGAGGAGGAAAAGGAGGGAGAGCGACCGGCCGAGACGTTAATTCATGCTGCCGGACGGGCCGAAGCGAGAACGCCGGCGCCAAGCTTAACACAAATAGGCTAACCTCTGACTTCATCCTTGAAGTCTGGCCATGAATTGCATCAATTGCATCAATTGATCCTACAGCCAGCTTGGGCGTTTGCAGCGCTTGTTGATGTATTAATCCGGCTGGAGATGTGGCCCGGCAGAGCATCAGATCAACCGACGCGATGGAGGCCGACTGGAACGAGGCCACCCGGATAGGACTCTCAAGCCCGGTCCCCAATGCCCCGCCCTCGCATCTCAGCGCGTTTGCTTTCGATCCATTGCAGGAATTGCTGTGGACTGGGAACGAGCATGTGAGTCTACAGTGTTGCCCAACTCAGTGGAGAGACATGTTGGAGAGACATGCGGTCTAGGTAGTGGACCTGCGCTGATCGCCGTCATCATCAGGGCAAAGTGACTTCCTACTATGGCACGGAGCTACAGAAATACACATCGTACCGAGGACATGTCAGTAGTGCTCCTCGGGGCGCTCCAGGAAATGCTCCTATCAAACAGTTCCTCTTTTGCGGCAAAGGCGTAATCACGGTCTCCTCGAAAAGCATTCACATGTCCTCCCGCCGCGGACTGGCGCAATGGCATATTTCGCACCCTGGTATGACCGACCTGCGATGCATGAGTTTCACCAGTCGGGACGCCGATGAGCTGGTTGTAGCTGGATGTCAGACGCAAATGTACCGGATCGATGTTGAGAAAGGCGTTGTCACCGAGACAATCACATCACCCAACCCGATTCCTTTCACTTTGATGAAGTATGCCAATCAACAAATCTGCGCGGCGTCTCACGATGGATCCATTCATCTCCTGGATCCAAAGACATTGTTATCTATCCACAGTTGGAAGGCGTACGCAGGCACTGTCAATGATATGGATGCGAGAGGAGACTATCTTTTGACCTGCGGCTGGGCGCAGATGCAGTATCAAGGTCTTTCATTGGAGAGATTGGTGCGAGTGTTCGATCTCAAAGCACAGAAGCCTGCTCCCCCGGTACCGTTTCAGTCCGGTGCGGCGTATGTACGTCTGCATCCCAAGCTGACTTCAACATGCATCGTCGTCTCGCAATCTGGCCTGATCCATTCGATCGACATACAAAATCCGGACATGCCGTCGATGCGATACGTCAATTCATTCGATGTTCAATTCACGGGTCTGGAACTCATGCCTTCTGGTAAAGGATTTGCATTGGCAGACAGCAACTCTGACTTGGCGTTGTGGGGTTCGCCATCGAAGCTGCAATTCACCGAGTATAGCAGACCGACGGAGTTTGCAGATGTCAGCGCAGCAACGAAACACCTGGATTGGTCCAACGACGTGCCTCTCAACATGGTTGGAATGCCATATTACAGGGAGGCGTTGCTTTCGGGCTGGCCAAATAGCCTTCTGCATCAGGTTGGTATGCCAGCCACTCGTCCGGACCCCCTCGAAAGCACATTCCGCACATTCGACTACGGTAGAGTCGGGCCAAATCCAAGGAAAAGTCGCCGGAATGAGGCTGCAAATCCGAGGGCACAGCAGAAGCTGGCCGATCCTCTGGCAGCGCCGAAATTCCTCAGCGAAAAGCCTCGGCCTGAAGATGCCGCCGACAAGCCCGATCGTAGGATGAGCGAAGACATTCTCAAGGCGCTGGACAACCTCAAATTGGACGGAGCTGCGGCATCAGATGTCAAGTTTCTCTACCGCATCGTCGAAATCAAATACAGCAAGTTTGGAGTTGAGGACTTTGACTTCAGATACTACAACAAGACGAAGTATGCTGGACTGGAGACTCATATCGTCAATTCCTACGCAAACTCGTTGCTACAGATTTTTCGGTTCACACCCGTCGCAAGGAATCTTTCACTCCAGCATACTGCAAAGGACTGCAGGCTGGAAAACTGCCTATTCTGCGAGCTTGGATTCCTGATTGACATGCTGGAGAAAGCGAGAGGGCCGAACTGTCATGCGACCAACTTCCTTCGAACTCTGACCCGACAACCTGACGCAGCCGCTCAGAATGTGTTGGAGGAGGTGTCTACAAGTACCACACTCACCGCGATGATGCAAAACTTGAGTCGCTTCCTCATGCAGCGCATGGAGGACAATTTCAAGTGGGTTGCACCATCCCTGGATCATTTCCATCTCGCATTCGGGACTATCGGTCTGGACTTTACTCAGTGCGCACACTGCAGCTACGAGAGCCGAATGGACAAGGTGTGGTATAGTCACGATCTGTACTACCCACCCAAGCCGAAGCACCGCAACATTCGACAGTACTTCTCACAGATATTGAAAGGCTCCATTGAACGACACAGCCAGCATAGGGGCTGGTGTCTGCGCTGTAACGGCTACAAAGGCATGGTATCGCATCGAGCGATCCACTGCCTTCCTGCGGTGCTGATGTTGAATGCTACCATCACCACACTAGACTCGCGTCAGCTTTGGGGAACACCAGGCTTCCTCCCGCGAGAAATCGGCGTCATCGTCAACAACGGACGCTTCTTCTGCTACGAAGGCCAGGACCTGCAACTCCACCTCCAAAGAGGCCAGTTCAACATCACAGTCTACGAACTAGTTGGAATCGTCGCCGACGTCAAAACAGGCGACAACGACAAATCTCACCTCGTCGCCACCATCGACGTCGGCCTCGCGTCCAGCGACCCCACCCAGAAAGGCAACTGGCACCTCTTCAACGACTTCCTCGTCTCCAAACTTCCCCCGGACGAAGCCCTCCACTTCAATCCCCAATGGAAACTCCCCTCCATCATAACATACCAAGTAAAATCCCAATCCCACTCCCTCGACGATTCCTGGAAGTCCTCCATCGACCCCGCAGTCCTCTATCGCAGCCCCACTCAACCAGCCCTCACTCCTACCTACCAATGCCGCCCTCTCACCCCGTCCGACTCATTGACCGACCCAGCAACAACCCACGTCGCCATCGACGCCGAATTTGTCCGTCTCCTCCGCGAAGAAATCGACGTCGACGCCAACGGCTCCCGTTCCATGACGCGTCCCGCTCGCAGCGCTCTCGCCCGGGTCTCCGTCCTCCGCGGCGCCGGCGAAGACCAAGAACTCCCTTTTATCGACGACTACATCGCCATCGACGAGCCCATCGACGACTACCTCACGCGCTACTCGGGTCTTCACGCGGGCGATCTCACAACAGGCCAATCCCGCTTCGAGCTCGTGTGCTTGAAGGAAGTCTACAAAAAGCTCTGGGTACTCCTCAACCTCGGCGCCGTCTTCGTCGGCCACGGTCTCTCCTCCGACTTCCGCATCATCAACATCCACGTGCCCGAAGCGCAAGTCATCGACACGCAAGACCTCTTCTCCCTCGGCAGTCGTGGACGCCGCAAATTATCCCTGCGATTTCTCGCCTGGACGGTGTTGGGTGAGGATATCCAGCAGAGCGCGGACGCCGGACACGACAGTATTGAAGACGCGCGCACGGCGTTGAAGTTGTGGAGGAAGTATGAGGAGTTTCAGCACGCGGGGATTTTGGAGAGGATCATGGATGAGATATGGTTGAAGGGTCGGGCGAGCGATTTCAAGGTGCCGCTTAAGGTCCTTGGTGAGGTTGGGACGCCGACGGGTAGCGCGCCAGGGACGCCGGCTAAGGGGGTGGTGAGGATGGGAACGTCGGGAAGGAGTCCTGCGAAACAGGGTTGAAGTGTTGGAGGGATGATGCTCGAGGGGCGAAGCTGTGAGGAGTGATATGTGTGGGACGTCGTGAATTGTATGAACAACACCGAGGTGAGGAGTAGAGAGGTCGCGGTGGTATTACTTTCACTACTTCTGTGTTCAATCCTAGAGCATGGTCGACGAGATGGAGGCAGAGCTCCACACTGCGCCTACCGCGGAGCCTGAGCCGTCACGGAGAAAGCAATGAAGTCCGAATTAACCTCTTTCGAGCAGGCTGGAGACCCCAGCTTTCTCCAGACCCGCGTTGCCGTTCACACTCTCCTCCTTCCTGACCGAAAGAATGACGTTTGTGAAAAGGCACGGTGATCAGCTTGAGCTTGTCGGCTTAGCCGATCAGCAATCATGTGTTCGTTCCCAAAGTGCCCGAGAAGTAGATTGCTACACATCGGATGTTTGTCAAGTTGTAAGAGCAGTACTGGACCGTGGCAGTTGTGGACAAGGACAGACCCGAGTGAGTGGATTGCGAATCCCGACCCATGCCAGAAGAACAACTCGCCTAAACCTCGCGAGCATCCATGGATGGAAGAACTTGTTCGCTTGAACCTTGCAAGCGTCACAGTCGCGGGGCTCAAGGACACAGGGAGGAGGCCATGAATAATTGAAAGACGTCTGGAGGTGAAGCTCTTCCCCCCCCCCGTTGAGATATGACGTTCCTTTCAACAATTGATGCTCGGCTCTTTTGTGAGCGATAATGATTGAACCGAATACATTCTGTACACTGATGAATGAGAGGCATTTATTGATTGTACGAGACAACAAAGGCGGCAACCGGACGAAGGTTTACCGGCTCCAGCTTATACCGGCAATTCTTCGAGACCCCCACGTTCCCCCGAATCGTTCCGCAGAATGTCGGGCGCGGACGGGACTGCGCCCGAGCAGTTCTACCAACGAGACGGTACGAACCAATCACAGGCGTCAGACACGACTTAGTCAAATCAATTCCTAGTCCCATTTGCATGAGCTTCCGAGGGAAAGCATTCGTGCCAGACGCTGTCTTAAGCAACCGTTCCGCCGCTTCTGAATCGACAAGACAATTCCCTCTCCCCTCTCTCTCCACTCTTCGAAATCCTACCAACGACTTATCTCCCCAAGCAGAGCTTCATACGTTCAAAGCTTTTGCAAGAAGAAAGACTCAGTAAATACACTCACATCTCCACTCCAATTCACAGCCGTCACCATGACTTCGGATCAAGGCCCTCGTGTCAACAAGACCGCCCTGCACCCGGGTGGTGTTGCGTATGTTTGATGAAACGACCTCACTCTCTTTCGCTGCGCCGAGCTAATACTTCCCCCTTCAGACCTCGTGCAGAGCACACCGAGCTCGAGGAGGAGCTCCACGACCGCGCCCACATTGACTACGACCGTGTCGCCATTGTAAGCCCAACCGAGGCCGAATGCCATGCCTTTCCAGAATCCCTCGTGAAAGACAGACACAGCTAACCCCACACTTTCTCTCTCCCACAGATCGCCAACCCCTCCGTCGCTGCCCTCTACGAAGATGCATTGGTCTACGAGACGGGTTCCGCCATCACCTCCACCGGTGCTCTGTCCGCATACTCCGGAGCCAAGACCGGTCGTTCCCCATCAGACAAGCGTATTGTGAAGGAGGAGGGTTCCGAGAGTGACATCTGGTGGGGACCTGTCAACAAGCCCATGACACCCGAGGTGAGTCTCCTTTGTCATTCCACAATGGGAGCACTTTCCACCATCATGCATCGCTTGCATGACCCTTTCACATGACATTCTCTGGGCGTTTTTACCTCCACGCCGAGGTGAAACAGCCTCACGCGAGGGGAAGTGTGGGAATCGATTCTCTGCAACGCGTTTGGCGGGGCACAAGCGGCGGAACGCGTCATACCCCTCGCCTTAGCCGAGCCCGAACCCGAGATGGAAGAGTGCACCCCACAATCCCCTGCGCGGTGCCCCGCAGTCGGGTCCGATCGGACAAAACTTCACCCACCCCAGCAACTTTCACATGCCAAATGATTAGAGGGAAATATCGCTAACCTCGTCTCCCTTTTATTCTAGGTCTGGCACATCAACCGCGAGCGCGCCCTCGACTACCTCAACACCCGCAACCGCATCTATGTCATCGATGGTTACGCCGGTTGGGACGAGCGCTATCGCATCAACGTCCGCGTGGTGTGCGCTCGTGCCTACCATGCTCTGTTCATGTACAACATGTTGATCCGCCCGTCGAGGAAAGAGTTGGAGCACTTCCACCCGGATTATGTCATCTACAACGCTGGTGCTTTCCCGGCTAACAGATACACCACTGGCATGACTTCGAACACCTCCGTGTCGATCAACTTCCAGGAGAAGGAGATGGTTATCTTGGGAACTGAGTACGCCGGAGAGATGAAGAAGGGTGAGGAGATGCAATGCTCCAAGTGGAAATGAGGTCTGGCACTGACAATGGTTCCCAGGTATCTTCACGGTCCTCTTCTACGAGATGCCCGTCAAGCACAACGTCCTGACCCTCCACTCCTCCGCCAACGAAGGCTCCAACGGCGACGTCACCGTCTTCTTCGGTCTCTCCGGAACCGGCAAGACCACCCTCTCTGCTGACCCCAAGCGTGCCCTGATCGGAGACGACGAGCACTGCTGGTCCGACAAGGGCGTCTTCAACATCGAAGGTGGCTGCTACGCCAAGTGCATCGGTCTCTCCGCCGAGACGGAACCCGACATTTTCAACGCCATCAAGTTCGGCTCCATCCTCGAGAACGTCGTGTTCGACCCGGAGACCCGTGTCGTCGACTACAACGACACCACCTTGACCGAAAACACCCGCTGCGCCTACCCAATCGAATACATCGAGAACACCAAGATCCCATGCTTGTCGACTTCCCACCCGACCAACATCGTCCTCCTCACCTGCGACGCCCGCGGTGTGCTGCCGCCCATCTCCAAGCTCGACTCCGCGCAGACCATGTTCCACTTCATTTCCGGCTACACCTCCAAGATGGCGGGTACGGAGCAAGGTGTCACGGAGCCGCAAGCGACGTTCTCGTCTTGTTTCGCGCAGCCTTTCTTGGCGCTGCATCCGATGAGGTACGCGAAGATGTTGGCCGAGAAGATGTCGCAGCACAACACCAATGCGTGGTTGTTGAACACGGGCTGGACGGGCGCTGGCGCGGCTACCGGTGGTAAGAGGTGTCCGTTGAAATACACTCGTGCCATTTTGGATGCTGTGCACAGCGGTGAGCTGGCGAAGGCGGAGTACGAGACGTACACCACTTTCAACCTCCAGGTCCCCAAGTCCTGCCCCAATGTTCCGGATGAGCTTCTCAACCCTGAGAAGAGCTGGACGGGTACAGGTAAACTTCACACCGAAACCGTGTCTCGATGTCCCCATCACTGACGAGAATCTAGCATCATTCAAGGAAGAGGTTACCAAGCTTGCTGAATTGTTCAACGAGAACTTTAAGAAGGTGAGTTTTGGTGGTCTTGAGAATGTTTCTACGACTTTGCTGACCAAATCATCAGTATGCATCAGAAGCCACCGAGGAGGTCCTCAACGCTGGACCAAAGGTATAGAGGAAGGAAAAAGACGTAGAAGGCGAGGAAAGCATGGGATATGTACAGAGAAGAGAGGAAGAGCAAAGACATCTAGTAAGCTATGATCAGGATGATGGGAGTCGAGCGTTTTTGCACATATCTACTTTTTTTTTCAAATTGAAGAACCCTGAACCTATGCCCCTTCCGTTGCAGTGGGAAAGAGAGAGCATCTCCCTGCTCTACTCGCCGCTCTCGGACCTTAGACCAATGTGCTGCGTTGATATGTGACATCGCTGAGAAGCGTCTGAAGTCGAGATTCGCATGCATCAAACAGACTCCTTGCCTCACTCGACTAAGGTATTTTTCGTCGGGCTGGATTTACTACTGCATCCTTTTGAACGACACACAACTCAACTTTGGCGCGGTCTTCCTCTCCACACAACGCAAAAAGCAACACACTCCATCACGTCCGACCATCCACCCAAGCAAGCAACCGCCAACCTCCTTCGCAATGCCGCGGAGCAGATCCGCATCCTGAAGACTCTCAGTGATCAAAACAAAGCCGCCCAAGCCATCGACCTCAGCTTCCTCCTCGATGCCCTAGCGGGTCAGCAGCGCGCATTCGCCTCGACACAATCGGGCATGAAATGGCTCCTCAAGGTCTTCATGTCAATTCCCGACGGACCGGACCTGGATCGGGACCTCAAAGAGTTCATTCAAAATTTGGCGGAGGAGGGGTTCACCCAGGCGGAACGGATGCACGACTTGGCGATGAAGATCGCGTTGTCTGATGAGGAACTGCTGGATGAATGGCGGGCGGGGAGTGATGTGGAGAAGAAGGCTGAAGATGTGGAGCTGTGGGCTCGGATTGTGATGTTCAATGAGAAGATCGAGAAGGGGGAGTGGCTTGAGGACGAGGAGAAAGAGAGGATTGAGCGTCAGATGGAGGAGTTAGACGAGTTGATGAGGGCTTCGACGGTGCGGGCTGATGGGGGTTGGACGATGGCGAGAAGCAGGCGGAAGTGGCGACGGAATGTCCAGACGGTGGTGGGACTGGACCTTCAACGTCCGCGCAGGTGGAGCAGGAAGATCAGCAAGCGCACGAGAAGCATGTACACGAGAGTCTCTAGACTCCCACCGAGTCGTACTACGAGAACGGTGCAGGCATGCTTGCTGCCCCTTCAAGCCGGACATACTATGCCGGAGCTCCTGCTGTTGCACCGTGCCACTGCGTGGTCAGCTCTACAATTGAGCTTTGTGAGTTCGGGTTGTTTTTCATACTCATGAATCTTCTTATCATGGTCATTCACTTCCATTCCGGCCGATGGCAATTGGCTTCATGTTTGGAATTCTCGACCGACAACGAGGAAGCGACTGCCTTGCCGCATCACACTTGCTCTTCCTCAATCCACATCGACACTCCTGCGGTCGTCTCCAACGTCCAGCAAGCTCTTCTTTAGTTTTCACCCAGCAACGTCTCAACTTCACCATGGCGAACGCACGCCCCGCGCATTCAAACCGCCAGCCTCCTCCGCGCCGCAGCAAACCAAGTAGATACCCTCAGCAGTCTAACGCAAGAACCCTTCATCACCTCTCTCATCACCAAAGCCATCGAAGCCGAAAGGACCGCCTTCACCCACATGAAAACCTCCAAAACCATCTTCCGCGCCGCTCTGAACAGCATCACCATCAGCCCACAAGAGCTGCAACGAGCCAAAACCGAGGCCGGCAAGATCAGCACCAAAGCTCACCTCGCGCACGACTTCTGCACCGTCATGCTCGACTCCGACGGCGTGCCGATCGACGTGGTTTAAGTAAAGCGGGACCGGTACGCTGTCGTGGAGATGCCCGACTGGAAGCTCGAGATTGAGGTGTCGGAGTTGAGAGCGATCAATAAGTTCAAGAGGCGCACGACTAAGATGGGTATGACAAGTCCGGTGGGCGAAGGAAAGAAGTTGAGGGCGAAGAAGTTGATCGATGCGTTGAGGCTGCGTGCTGATGGAATGGAGAAGGATGAGAGATTGGAGGAGGAGATTCTTGAAGGCTTCTCGGAGGCAGTAGATGCGGGTTTGGTGAGCGAGAGTGGGACTGTGAGGAAGAGTTTTTCATGATCGATCTTGGTACAAGAGGGTAGAGAGGTCAACGAGCGCGGATACAATTTTGGGTTAGAATAGACCATAGACGAGGGAGACGTACAAGGGCATTGATACCTTGCTTTCCCGGACATGCCAACGCAAAATAAATTGATCGATTTACTTTGCGGCCGCATCGTCAGTCATGTATCGTCGAATACTTGCAGCGTTTGCGTGCAGCGTGTGTCAATCGTTCTGTTCACCTTGATCCTCTTCGTCCCTAGCCGCTCTTCATCACCATCGGCACTGAAGACCTCCTCCTTTCGAGTGGGCTACAACCACACCATGTCGGACCCCGAGCAGTCCACCGCCCAACTGCTCCGCGAAGCCGCGGAACAGATCAACCCACCACTGCAGGCGCCAAATATACGCAGAGGTTCTTGTTTTCTTTCTTCGCATGGGATATCGTTTCCTAATTGCACTCGTCGACGTCATGGAGGAACACATGATACTTGGACGCTTTCTTGTACCGTAGAAACTTGGAATTGATAGCTTCGGAGAACTCGGCGCTCGATGCTTTGACAGAGAGCAGGTTGCGCTTGCGAAGAGGATTTTACGTATGGCGGAGGCGAAGTTGGTGGCTGCCGGGAAGAAAGCAGACGAGGCAATTGAGAGCG
Source organism: Zymoseptoria passerinii SP63 (assembly GCA_000223825.2). Lineage (NCBI taxonomy): Eukaryota > Fungi > Ascomycota > Dothideomycetes > Mycosphaerellales > Mycosphaerellaceae > Zymoseptoria > Zymoseptoria passerinii. The sequence goes on along the minus strand of AFIY01000224.1, from coordinate 106,494 downwards.
CTGAGATGCATTGAATATCCTGAAGCATTACCGGGAGGCATGGGGTTGGAAAGGCGTGGAAGGTAAAGTGAAGTGAAGAAGCTTCGCGCTAGCAGGATTGAGAAGCTGGGTGGGCGGAACATGGCATATTGTTCAGCTACCTATGGATGACTTGGTATCATGATGGACTGGCCCCGATCCTTTTCAGAGCTTATTGGAGCTAGCGGTTCTGTACAGATCAGCCCAAACTCATTACGAGTTTACCTGAGCAGATGGTCAGAGAGGAAGATTGAGAGGAATAACTTCAAGACTTACGACAAGTTCTCGTGGAAGAAGTTGAGCAGGACCTGGTAGGCCTTCTCGTAGTCCGCCTTGACCTTGTCGTCGCTAAGGTCTCCACGTGCGGCCATGAAGCCGTGGACCTGGTTCGGGTAGAATTGCACGAGTTTCTTGACCTTGACTTCCTTGGCCCACTGATGAGGATGTTAGCAGGTCTTTGTTTACAGAGTGTTTTGAGGATATCGTACGGCCTCAACATCATCTTTGGGCTCATCTCCGCTAGGAAGCATGGCGAATGGGATCGTGATGCCTGGCGCATCAGCCTTGTCGACCATAGCTGGGTGGCAGGATGCGGCGGCCTTGAAGAGAGTTCCCTCTTGCGAGGAGAGGTTGACGATCTTGCCACCCCTGGAATAAATATCAGTATCGATGCCGCTGCGTCGGAATTATATGGGAATGCATACCAGCAGTATCCGACGATACCCCATTGCTTGATGTTTGGGTTCTTCTTGTTCAATTCCTCGATAACCTTTGGAATACGCTCGAGCGTCTTCGGTGGTGCGGCTTTGGTCTGATTCCTCCATTCAGCATTGATCCCCATGTTCTCATCCGGTGGATAGACTCACCGAGAAGAAGTTGCCCAGCTTCTCTTCCTTCTCTTTGTTGTCTGGAGGATACCACTAGAAGCAAAATCCGGAGATAAGCATTTGTTTGATATACTTCAGCAGGAATAGGCTCTAGAAGTCATACGCTGATGTCGGCAGGCTCTCCGTCAAAGAAGTCAGGCATGAACACCTGCTTCTTGTGCTCCTTGTCGCCGTTCGCGAGTATGTCAGCTCCCTGGAGCGTCTGGGGGAAGAATCCGAAAATGTCGTAGCTGTTGCAGAGAGCAGGATTGTCAGCTACCGCAAGAGACTGCCTCCTTGGATCTCGTGTCCGCTCACATGATCAGGATTCCGGTCGTTGCGTCGCTGGAGCCTGTGGCATATGTCTTCATACCCTGAACCTGGCTGTACTCGCCCTTCTCCTTGTAAGCTGAAGTCACAACTGGAGGGACTTCAGGAGTTGTCAGCAAGGTGTCGGCTCGTTGGAATCCCGCAGAGCCATACCGGTGCAGCAAGCGTGCGATTGAGACATGGTTGCGAATGTTCGTGCTTTAATGATTGGAGAGGTAGTGCTCCGGGTGTATACTGGCTGTATCGTAGTACAAGAGATGTGTTGGATAGAGATCCTTGGTATGAGGCGAAAGGAAGAAAGGAGATACGAAGTAGCGATTGAAGAACGAAACATTCTGGACCTGGCCACCGAAGCTACTCGACCGATTACGACTGTTCTTTGGAATCCAATGGGAATGACGTGTAGGGGAGTGGGGTGCTCGTCAACAAATGGCCCGCACCGCTTGCGGGTCAATGATGATCCCTTGCCAAACCCCGCCGTCGCGGCAAAGCGCTTGTCAGTCTTCCGGCTCACGGAGGTGCAAAGCAAGGTAGCATTGGCTAAATCGGTGTCCTGACATCTGTCCCGAGGTCTCTGTGGCAGTTGCAAATTTCACGTCTTGACGGTATACGCAACCCGACAGGAGCAGCGATAGCAGCAGGTGAGCTCTTCAGTAGACGTGGTTATTGGCCCGGGTCAATGAGAGTCTGTAGCCGAATGCGGTTGCAACGAAGGAGACCAATGGGCGCGATCCTTCGGAGCGTTTCGTGCCAGAGGGAGTTGTCCAGGACGGCGGGGTCGAAAATCAAAATCACACTGGGCAAACGCGAAGATGACCGTGCTGAAAAGTACACATCGTGCTGGAAAAAGGTTCATGCTTCATCAAGGTTATCTTTTCTCCAACAAGGTCACATCTCTTAACTTCACCTCTTCACATACACCGCTAGCCATGGCGCGAAACGTTCTCCTCGAGACCTCCATGGGCTCAATAGTCGTCGAACTATACACCGAACACGCTCCGAAGACCTGCACGAACTTCAGCACCCTCGCAAGTCGTAATTACTACAACGGCACGATCTTCCACCGCATCATCCCCGACTTTATGATTCAGGGCGGCGATCCCACGGGCACAGGGCGCGGCGGGAGCAGCATCTTTGGCGAGAAGTTCGAGGACGAGATCAGGCCGGATCTGAAGCATACTGGCGCAGGCATCTTGTCCATGGCCAACAGTGGGCCGAATACCAACGGGTCGCAATTCTTCATCACCCTTGCGCCGACGCCGTGGCTGGATGGGAAGCATACGATCTTTGGACGGGTCAAGAGCGGGATGAGAATTTTGCAGCGTATGGGTTTGGTCAAAACAGGAGCTGAGGACAGGCCGGAGGAGGAGCTTAAGATTGTGAGCGCGAGGATTCTGCAGGGAGAGGATGATTTGTGAGCATATGACACCCGAGGACGACACGAGCGACGCTGCTCCTGAACTGTGGGACGAGAACGAAGAGAGCCTGACTCATGATCTGGATATCTGTCCGATGTACGGGCTTCGCCGGTCGCCAGTTCATCGACATTCTACGACCTTGGCAACCTACTCAAGAGGACCGTTTGGATGCAGCAGGACCTTGGCGTATCCTTCTATGCGCTTGTCAAACTTCTCGTACGCCATTGGGGCATCCTCAAGACTGAGCTCATGGGTCACCACAAAGCTGGGCTTCGCACGCCCGCTAATGATCAGATCTCTCAAGTAACGGTTGTACGCCTTTACGTTGCATTGTCCGGTGCCTGCGAATGGTCAGCAATCGAACTTCAGGGCATCCTTGCACACCGCTTACCGAGGGAAAGGCCTTTCTCGAAGAGCTTGCCGAAGGAGATTAGAATCTGGCCCTTCCCGGACTGTTCGTCAGGAGCGCCAGGGTCCGAAGGCACGTATAGGCCTGGAAGCAGTCAATATCACCGTCAATACCAACCGTATTCGTCACCATACCTGGAATCCCCAACCCGCCAGTTGGCCGTGTCACCATGATCAGCTGGTCCAGAACGATGTTCGGCTGTTCTTTGCTACCGGTCTTGTCAACGGCTTGGTATCCGACCGCATCAACTGCACGATCCACCATGCCTCCGTTCTTCTCAATGATCTGTTGCACGGGATCCGACTCAGAAAAGTTGATGGCTGTGCAGCCTATCTTCGTGGCCTGGTCGAGGCGTTCCTTGACCTGGTCGACGACGAAGACGTTCGATGCACCGCGGATCACGGCAGAGTAGGCCGCCACTGGAATCCCGTCAGCCGCCGGATTTCCTCGAAACTACAACCCGACTTACTGAGGCCAACGGGACCTGCACCGAAGACAGCCACGCTCTCACCCGGCTGGAAGCCTGAGAGTTGCAGTCCATGCCAACCAGTTGGGAAAATGTCGGCCAAAAGCGCAAAGTCCGCCTCGTGCTCGGTGCCCGGAGGCAGCTTCAAGCCGTTGAAGTCTGCGAATGGTACTCGGAGGTACTGAGCCTGGCCTCCTTGGTATGGACCCATCGCTACGTAACCGTACGCTCCACCGGCGAATCCTGGGTTGACGCCGGTGCAGAAGGCGGTCTTGCCTTCTTCGCAGTTTTGGCAGCGTCCGTCTGCAACATTAAAGGGGAGCACGATCCGGTCGCCCTTCTTGAGAAGGGAAACTCCGCTTCCGACTTCGGTGATAATGCCCATGTTCTCGTGGCTGTTGGATATGGCCCGTCAGCATGTCGTGCCCCTCGAGATTCTGCTATGCATGCCACACTCACCCAAATACAAGGCCGCTCTCGGCAGCTGTTCTGCCCTCGTACATGTGCAAGTCAGAGCCACAGATACAGGTCGTGGTGACCTTGATGATGGCATCGTCTGGATGCTGGATCTTTGGCATCTCAATCTCCTTCACGCTGACCTGGTACGGGCCATCGTAATGGAGAGCTTTCATCTTGTCGCCCATCTTGTCGGTTTGACCTAAGTTCTGGTTTTGAATTTGTTGGAGAGATTTATCTGCGAGGTTCAACGAGATTGCGAGAACGAGGAGGAGAAACAGACCAACGATAGGAAACTTCTTACACGGTCTCTTTCTCGACTTTAAACAGCCCCATTGATCTCACATGCGGGGTTCGATAGCTTACGTAGAGTGGGGGCATTGGGGACCGAAGCTTGTTGGCGTTGCGGGGAGACCACGCTTCGTCAAGCCACATCGGTTGGAACTTCAGCCGCTATGAATCCGCCTGGAAGACCACTGCTCTTTCTTATGTGTAAACTACATTACCCTGCCAGCAAGATGGTGCCGCCTACTTGCCGGGTCGCCGCCTCATGCCTGCACTCAGCAGGACTGCAGTTGGCGAAACGCGGATGGATGGGCACGGCAAAGTCTAGGCCACGCCTCGCTGCTTGGTGCCGCACATGGACCACACGGCCTTCCCAGTATGGATGCCAGACTAGATCATATCAAATCTGGACGTCCTGGGCGGCAACAAACCCGACGAGCCATAGCTTTGGCCAACGACGAGCACGCCAAGTGAATCAAGTCCTCCGCCAAACCAGTCTCTCCACCATCTCCCGCCACTCGTCCTCAACCTCCACCCCTCTGCCAGTCGGCGTCCACCACACCCTTTCGACACCCACTCCAAACAACCACATCGCAACCATCACCATCTCCAACCCTCTCAAACTCAACATCCTCAGCACCTCCCTCCTCCACGCCCTCACTCAAACCCTCACAATCCTCAGCACCCACTCCACCCTCCGCGCCGTCATCCTGACCTCCACTCCCACTCCCCCATCCAAACCCCCATCCTTCATCGGCGGCGCAGACATCACCGAAATGCACGCCATATCCTCCCCAGCCACCGCCCAAACCTTCATCTCCAACATCCACACCGCCTGCACCGCGATCCGCACCTTCCCCGTCCCAGTCATCGCTCGCATCCACGGCCTCTGTCTCGGCGCGGGCCTCGAGATCGCCGCATCGTGCGATCTGAGAGTGGCGAGCGCGAGTAGCACATTCGGCATGCCGGAGGTCGCAGTCGGTATTCCCTCCGTAGTGGAAGCGGCGCTTCTACCCGGACTGATCGGCACGGGACGGACGAGGCGGTTGGTGTACCTCGCCGAGACCATCGTTGCGAGGGAAGCGGAGCGGTGGGGATTGGTAGAGAGAATTGTTGAGGGCGGCGAGGAGGAATTGGATGCTGCGGTGGGGGAATGGACGGATCGGCTGGTGAGTATGGGACCGAGGGCGACCAGGGCGCAGAAGGAGTTGTGTAGAGGATGGGAACGTGCGGGCGGGGTGGACGAGGCGGTGGAGATGGGTGTTGAAGCGTATGGTAAGATGTGGGACGACGGAGGCACGGAGCCGAGCGAACTCATGGGAAAGTTTGTGAATCGGAAGAGGGACAAGTGAAAAAGCAGACAGATCCATCGATCGAGTGATTTCATTCCTTCCTCATGCGTTCCCTCCCTCGCATCAGTCCCATCTGCTTGCTGCTGCTGCCGTCGTTGTACTGTATCACCAATAAACACTATTCTGTCCAAACACACAACGTACAGCGCCGTGGTCCAGCATCTGGCAGTCCTGCCATCTGTCGTTCTCTCTCTCTCTCTCTCTCCATCCGTCCCAACATGCATATGTACAAAATCCCAGGGTTATCGATATTCATTCCCATGCCACTCCAAATCCGGATCCAGCCCTCCGTGCTTCTCCCCGACCGTAATGCTGCCTTTGCCTTCGCCCATGCCTCTGGTACGCTTGGCATCTTCCCAAGTACTGTTGACTCTCCATGCCGTCTCATCATGCAGCTCATGCAATTGCTCAAACCTGTTGACATCAAGTCATCACCTCATCCCTCCTGCCCACCCTCCTCCCGCGCTTCTTTTTGCGTAGCCAACAACCTCTCCTGTTCCTGACTCTGCACGCTCTCGTCCTCCCCCTTCGCAGCTGGCCCGTCACTAACCGCGGCAATCTTCACACCCTCACTGGGCGCCGTCAAAGGCGGTGCACTGGTAGGCTTCAAAACGGTCTTACTTCCGACATCCTTTCTCCTCTCCTCCGCTTGCTTCCCCTCCTCGAACCAGCCTCCTCTCTCCCATCCTCCCGCTCGGTGAAGGTTCTCTTTCCGGACTTGTGGGTCGACGATTCCCTCCATGATTTCCAAAAGCCGCGGGAAAGAGATGGGCTTCAAGATCCAGCCGTCGAAGCCACCGCGAACGTAAGTCTGCATATTTCGCTCTTCGAGGGAGGCAGAAACAGCGATGATCGGTACGCGACCGTTCAGCGCGGCGCGAGGGGAGAGGAGTGGCTTCGGCGAGTCGGAAGGGTGTGTCGTTTCGTAAGAGCGGATCATCTTAGCCGAGGTGAGGCCATCTACGATTGGCATCTGCGTTTTGTCGTCAGCAACTCATCATCGATGTAGCATGGGCGCAGAACGAAAGAACTCACCTGCATGTCCATCAAGACAATATCAAACTTTCCAGAGTTGTCACAATAAGTGCTACTGCACTCCTCGCCATTGACTGTCAACACAACCTCGTGCGCCAGCTTCTCCAATCTTTTCTGAATGATCCGACTGTTGACCGGATCGTCCTCCGCCACCAGAACGCGCATATGCTTCGCGTCCATTCGTGGAGCCTCGCCGTCAGCAGTAGGCGCTATCGGCTTTGGCGGTTCTTCCAGGAGGCTGGTAGACATCATGGCTTTTTCGGGTGCAGATAGAGGGCGGAAGTCGTTGCCTTTGAACGTCGGCGAGTCGAGATCTGCGTGCCCAGGAACCCGCACGGGTCGGATCGGTGTGCCCTGGTCATTGACCGCAGATTGACCGGGCTTTGACGTCGATGATGAAGACGAGCCCGAGCGGCGGGGGCCTGCAAGCTTTTGATTGCGCATGTGATCCGGCACGGGCGCCACTTCGATACTTCTTGGTCGATTTCTCATTGGCGAACCATCAATCATGCCGCCGCTGCCTGCAGTGCTGTGCCTCTTGCTCAGCATCGGCCTCGCCGACATGGTGTTCCCGCGACTAGTCGATCGATGAACGGCGCCGTCCTGCCAACCCTCGACACGATGTGGTTCCTGGATTGCCTCAATCAGACGGTCGGCCTCGCTCATGTTGCTGCGGTTGGAAGCCTTTGACATGCCGCTGCGAGCGGAGAGCATGCTGTTCAGACTCTTCTTGCTCTGGAAGGAGTCGGAGCTAGATTTGCGGGATAGGTTGCCATTCGCGCCGCCACGTTGAAGCTCAGCGGAATTGCGACGAGCGGCAGTGCCGCCACTGGAGCTGCGTTCGATGAGGGTCATCATGCCCTCGGCGTTGTTGGTGGGAGGGGTGACGACAGTTGCGGTGGCGGATGAGCCGGAGCCAGAGGAAGGATTGGAGTTGCTGAGAGAGGAGTTTCTCTCGTCCATTGGTGTGGCAGAGCCAACGGAAGAGCCACCGCCCTCGATCTGTTTCTGGGTCTCCTGTTCGGGGAGCTCAAAAGGGAATTGAATTACGAAGCGAGTACCTTTACCTTCTTCCGATTTGAGTCGTAGTTGTCCGTTCATGTTGCGGATGATTCGTGCCACAAGCGCAAGGCCAAGACCTAATGTTCGACCTTCGCCAGATTTCCCCGCTTCAGGCAGGCTCTTCGCGTCTGGACCAGGAAGTACATGGTCGGACTCCAGTTGCACCTGCTCGAGGTCGCGAAAAAGAGCGTCCAGCTTCTTGGAGTTCATGCCGCATCCGGTGTCGGCAATGCTGACCTCCACATCGACGCGGTCGGGAGCCTCACGCGATGCGACATACATCTCGATCGTCACTCCGCCCTCGACTGTGTTTTGAATCGCATTGGCGGTGACATTACTGATAGCCTGTCTCACCCGCCGCTGGTCACCAATGACCGGCGAGGTCAGACCTGACAGGTCTGAGACGTTGTAGGTGATGTTCTTCCTCCTCGCGTCACCCTTGAACGCATCCGTGGCTTCGAACAAAGTCGCGCCGAGATCGAAAACCTCGTCCTTGACGAGGTCGCCTCCCTCCTCTGTCTTGGTAAGATCCAGCAAGTCGTTAATGACGTAGATCAACGACTTGGACGCAGAGTGAGACTTTGACAGGTTGTCCCTCGTTTCTTGATCCAAGCTGCCCTCCATTGCGATTTCCAGGTAGTTGATGATGGCGTTGAGAGGCGTCCTGACTTCGTGTGCTGAGTTGGCCAGCAGGAGCTTCGTAAGCTGGCTGTTTTGCAATGCGGCCTCCTTTTGCCTCCAGACTTCGATGAACTTGCCGTATACTAGACACAACACTGCGGCCGTTTCAATCTCTTCTTCCGTCCATTCGCGACACTTGCCAACCACCATCTCGCTCCACGTTTTGAAGCTCTTCCTCGGCTCCAGATATCCTTCCGTACCTTCTTTGATGAATTTCTCGTATGGGTTGCCGGCCCATTTCACCTCTTTGAGATGGCCTTTACGGAAGAGAACGATGAAATCTTGTCCGCCCACGGATAGCGGGACGAGCAATAGTCCGGCAATCTCGGAAAATCCAGGTGTGTAGCGAAGGTCGGGAAAGTCGTCTGAAATATCCTGTGAGGTCATGACGTTTGTAATGCAACGCATGCGTAAATACTCCAGCATGGCGAGAGCTTCTTGGGTCCGTTCAATGTGACCCATGATCTTCGTTTCTCCGTGAATGGAAAGGAGACCAAAGTCAGCGTCGAAGAGCTTCAGCAGATCCTCGGAGGAGGCAACGATGTAGCCAGATGGGTTGCTTTGGGTAGGCACTGTATTGATGAGCTTTCTCGCTTGCAGTCGTGATGCGTAGGATAGCCGTTCAATATTCCGTGACGCGGTGTCGCCGACAAGTCGACACATCTTGCGAATGGGGAAAGATACACGCATGCCTTTTGGCCCGTAAGTATGACATGCTATGAGTCCCCATAATTGGTCAAAGGCGTTGATGGACACGGACATGGATGAGCGCACGGCCATGTTCGCGAGATATTTCAGATGAATAGGTGACATCGCTCGTAGGTAGGAATAGGTCAAATCGAGAGGTGTTTCGAGGTCTTCGACGGTTCGACAGACGAGACGTGCCGTCTCTTGGTCTCGATCATACAGCATGCGGACTTTGTTCACCTTGTACAGTTCCCGGGCCTGCTTGGGAATATCCGAGGCGGGAAAGTTGAGGCCTTTGTAAAGATCCTTGGTGGCACGAGGATCGATGAGCTCCGTAACCACCCTGCCGTTCCAGTTGTGGTCGAACTGGTATATCATGACTCGGTGAAACCCAGTAAGCTCTTTGATGACACCAACGAGGATTTTGAGGAAAGATTCGAGATTGGGCGCCGCAGCCAACTGCTCCTGAACTTGCGACATGATGTTGAAGACTTCCATAGCTGCCGCTTCACCTTTGCGCTTCCGAGCACTTCTCAACACACGCAATGGCTTGCTGATGTTATGAGTGCTCTCCACCAGCTCTTCTTCCGTGGGCTGGCTGTTGAGGGTGTCTTCTGGAGGCTCGGGCGTTGAGTCACTTGCGTGTGACAGTGGATTGAGCTGGTCGTCCTCCAGCTCGAACTCGCAGATGATCAGATCCGGATTGGCCTCGTTGATGTGCATCGCACACCAAAACTTCTGGTTCTTCTTTTGAGGCGATCGAATGGATAGGGTGAAGACTTCGGGGCCGTTGACAACAACATCCGCATCTTCGTCCCGTATGAAGTCAACGTGATCGAGAAGATTATCCGCCTGTTCTTCGGAAAGGATATCTGTGAAGCTTTCGAGGGCGAATAGTTGCATGGGAGAGTACCCGATCAGCCGCTTGCAATTCTCGCTGACGACCCGTACGATGAGCTTGCCTTCCTGCTGCTCTTCCAACGCGATGAGCATACCAAAGCCCTGCACGGCTCCAGGAATATGGATCGGCTCGTCCTCACATCGTTGCAACGTGTCTCCGTCTCGCCCTGTAATAATGGCATGGCCACCCTCTGATACAACATGCTTGAAACGGGCGGTGACGTGAGGTCCGACTTCGTCTAAACCTGTACTCCCGCTCTTAACAGACGTCCCACGATTCGGAGCAGGTCCGTCGCTCGGCCTCTCGCTCTGAACCTGGGACTGGCCAGATTTCTGAGATTGAGTGTCGCTGTTACCGTCTGCCATCATGTCGCTGAATACATGCGGCTGTTGTCGCGTAGTAGCGGGTGTGGGAGGTTGAGTTGTCGGCACGGATGCAGTGGTGGAGGTGCTGGCCTGTCGGTCCCTGCGTTGCGATCGTGAGTGATCTCCGGACGTCCGCGGTGAGGCGGCGTGGCGTTCAGCGCTACCTTGTCTCGTTCGTCCAGGTGTGGTTGCATGCTCGTGGCCGGTATTCGTGGACGTGCGACGAGCGCTACTGGCGGATCCGAAGTAGCTCTCGTGCCGGTCACTCCTCGCTCCAGGCGTAGGATTAGGATCTACTGAAACGACAGATCTGATGGGGTACACTCGATCGGCCGACTCAGGACTGAGCGCTCCGTCGGTTGAGATATGAGGCGGTCGGTTCCTGTCTTGATTGAGCCGCTGAAAGGGCTCCTTTCCGAGGTTTGGCCTGACCCGTACGGGCGACTGCGACTGCGACTGCGACTGGTCACTCGATGCTGGAGCATCGCTTCTCGAGTCGGCATCGTGGATGTCGGAGTGGTCTTGCTCTGACATGTTCGGCACGCGCGGTGAGTACGGGCCGATGTGGCGAAAGAAATGCCGCAGATGCCTTGTCTACTGACTGACTGCACCCAGCCCAGACACGGAACGTTTTTGTGCCCTCTTCGTACCCATCAACACCCAGGAGTGTGTGAAGTGTCGCTGGCGATGATGTATCTGCGAATATTTTACTCCCTCCTACTGAGCTCGCGAGGTCGGACGATCGTGAACGACCTAAAAGCCGTGTACTCGCCAACCAGTGCTGCGTGACCGTGGCGTATGCATTTATAACTCGGTCTTTCTCCCAGATACCAGGCGTCCTCGGTGGCGCGTGGTGGTTGTTGCAATGGACACACTCGTCGGTGGTGATGCCGAGATGGCGCGATCGGTCGATGGAGGAGAGCTTCGGAGGTAGGTGCGGCGGAGGAGATCGCGACGAGACAGGGAGGATGCACGCGGCTCGGGGGAGGATCCAATACCCGACAGATAGGTAGTCGGTAGTGGTGATGTTGGCCTGTCAGAATAATAGAGCGGATCAGGGTCGGACAGCACTGCTTCGAGCGGTAGACGAAAGCAGCGTGGAATGGGCACCAAGACAGCAAGACCCGCTTTAAGGTTGACGCTACGACATTTGTGCAAGATGGACCGGGAAGGAAATATACCACGGTTCTAACATGTCCACGTGTTGTTGATCAATCAGGTGCCGGATGCTCGTGAATCTTCACTCGCCTCTGAGGGTTGATGACGAGGATTGGACAGGGAACGGAGGTCCACCGAATGAATACAGCAAGGGGGACCTGATTCAAGAATTGAACGACTGACGAAGAATATGAGTGGACGGCGGAGGACGGACGGTGGATATCAACCGAAAAACCGTGGTCCTCTTCAGCAGGGCTGAGTCTCCCTCCGAGATTCAATCGTGGCGTATGTGATCATACTTGCTAGGATCGTTCGGCACCTCGACGAATGTTCTTCCAGAACGAGGAGAATCAATCAGTGGCGTTTCTGCCAGGGCTGTTGATAGGGAACATACGACAAGATGCGTTAGAGTGGCCATGTATGTAAGCAGTTCCAGAGCTCTTCGCACGCCTTTGAGACCGTATACACACCACAGCGATGTAGCGATTCGCAGCTCAATCAATACTTCGTACACGCAGGAATATCACCGGCAATGGTCTCATCATCATCATGAGATGACGATCCTTTCCATTCGCTGTGGACCGGCGGGCGGACTCTGCTCCGCCGCTCAGCCTCCAGATCTGTCTCCCGCAACTCTAAATGCAAACCACGATTCGCAGACAGGGCAAAAGTTTGCGAACAATGAACATAGGTTGTGAGATATCGTCCCGTGGCACAATCGAACGCGTAGAATGACTTTTCGCTGGACCTATAGATGAATCCGTCGACAGTACTCCCTCCGTTTGCCTTCTGCTGTCCAGTTTTATCCTCCCGAACCAATACGTGAGCGGAGGCTCGCGAGGTGGAATAAATCTGCTATCGTCATTGGTCGTCGTCGACCTGTCCTAAGCCGTCCTTCCAAAGCCAACTTTGCTCTTTCACCTTCTTGTGCTCCCACACCAACATCGACGCCCGTCTTCACCCAAGCGAAACTCCTGCTGCTCTCGGCAAACCCGCCCCTATGCACTCTTCATAACAGCCGCCGCCTGCCTGCCACGACCTCATCATGGCAGCCACGCCGCCTCCTCCCGACGACCTCCTCACACACTGCGACATGCACCGAAGTCGCAAGATGAACGTCGTCTTCGTCTCGACAGGTTGCGCCGACTCCCGCATCGTCTCGAACCTCCTCCCTCGCATTGCCTCCCTGCCCGATGTCTCCGTCCGCGCCGTACTGGACACCGCCTTCCGCGGCCAGGACTTCATTCGCGCCTCGTCCTCATGTCTGACCATGCCCAACGCCACGCGTCGGTGTGGTGTAAGAGATGTTGCTGAGATTGAGTTAGAAGCTACGGAATTGTGCGAGTGGGCGAACCTGCTCGTGCTGGCTCCTATCGACGCCAATAACCTCGCTAAGATGCTGCATGGTCACACGGATAATCTCCTACTGGAACTGCTGCGTGGATGGGACGTGTCAAAGAAGATTCTCCTCCTCCCTGGCATGTCCTCTGCCATGTGGGAGAATCCTATGACCAAGAAGCAGCTCACCAAGATTCGTAGGAAGTGGAATTGGGTTCAAGTGTTGCAGCCGATGTTGTGGGATTTTGTCAAGGACGAGAAAAAGCTGGTATCGTGGGAGGCAACAGGTGAGCTCGTTGATGCCGTTCGGAATCAGGTCGACCTGATGAATATCGGACAAGGACTGGAACTGTCACCCAGTAAGCGCTACGCTTTCTCCCAGAGCGCCCACGGTGCGACAAATCGGCTTCCAGACGAGCTCTGGACCATGATTTTCGACTTCACCAACGACTGGGAGCTCGCCCAAACCCTCCATATCTTCACCAACATCCCACCACCCGCCGAATGGGCTTCCCATGTGACACCTCAAGGTCCGTCAAATTACATGGAAGCGCTCGAACTCACCATCCTCCGAGGCCATTTGTCCGACGTCAAACACTTCATAGCGACGCACTCCGTCCCGCGCTGGCTCTCAAAACTTTGCATCCGGCTGATCATGCGCTTCGCCATGACTTCTCTGCTAGCCCATCTCGAGGCCGCGCATAAAGACCTCTTCTGGGCAACGTTTGGCCACACCTTCCTCCCCGACAAAGCCTCCTCCATCTTCGGCGCGACCGAAATCCTCGAATTCTGGCGCACTTCTCCTTCCTTCCTCACAAAAGAGTACAATGTCGAAGCCCTTGATGGTGCTTCTCGAGCTGGTTTCGTCCACGTCCTCGAATGGTGGCAACACTCCGGGCTGCCGTTGAAATTCACAGAAGCAGCGCTCGAACAAGCCTCATCACAGGGCCACATCGCCGTCCTCGAATGGTGGAAGTCCCAGTCTACCTCCCACGACGACTCCAAGTCTACTGTCGCCGACTCTTCCAAAGTCCGCCTCAAACCGGGCAAGTCTATTTGCTATGCCACGCAAAACGGACATACGGATGTCGTGCGCTGGTGGCTATCGTCGGGCATCGCCTTTCCACACGAGGACACCGTCGCCAAATTGGCCTCTACGCACGGACACGTGGACATCCTTAGCGCCTGGCATGAGGTCAAAGGGAGCAAGATGATCTTCGACAATCAAGTCCTCGTGGGTGCTACGAAGAGCGGAAATGTCGATGTATTGGAGTGGTGGCGGCGTAGCGGCTTGAAGGTGGAGTACAAGACCTGCGATGTGGAGGAAGCGTTGGAGGATGGAGACGAGGGACTTAGAGGTATGGAGGTGAGAAAGTGGTGGGCGAGGAATGGATTGAATTTGGGAGTAGGCACGAGTGAGTGGATGAAGACGAAGGTGTTGAATGGATGAGTGTGTGTTCCTTTTTCCGAGGCATTTGTTTGGAGTTTTGAGCGTGGCGTCGGACTGACGTTGTTTTTTGAGGAGTCCTTGACGGTGGCGTTTGAAATGAAGGGATTCTGAATGGGTTTTTAATGGGAATCATGGCAAAGGGCGCTCGACGTGAAGCGTAAGCGAACATCTCCTATCTGAAGTTTCTGTCGCATTGATGGCGCTATTGATGGCTTATAGAACGACGATTATGAAAAACCTGTGGACTATGCAAAATCTGCCGAACTACCCGATCCCATTTGTCTCTCATTGATGCAAACCTCTGCGCCATTCTATGGACCACTTTGGAAGTGGGCTCGCGATGCGTGATGCCTGCCCTGCTCGATTTCTTCCCAATCGCGCTGAGGCGATCCTTCATCTTCGGCCGAACTTTGCCACTCAATCGCACAGCGCAGAGCGCTTGACTTTAGACGTCACCTAGGTACCGTCCATTTCTTCCTTCTCCGTCGTGGCGCTCCGGCTGAATACCGCGATAGACGAGAGGATGCGCGAAGCAACCCGCCGCTTGTCCTTCACCTCGTTCCAACCGCACACATGGTCGTTCACCAGACATGCCTGAAGCCTCCTCGTATGTCCCGTCACGCATCGCCTTGATGGCTCCCCTGAACTCTGCGACCCACTCGTCCGTCCAGCTCGGTTCCTGGCCGATATCCATCCACACCGACTCGAACGGAACGGAGGTATCCTCGAGCAGGACGTTGGCGAATTCATGGAGAAGGTCAGCGGTGAGAGCGAGTCGCGCAGAGCGTGCTTTGATTTGCGCAAGGTCTTGTTCGCTGAAGGTGTTGGTTGGTGTTGTTTCCAGGGCTGAGCGCGTGAGGGCTGCCGAGGCTCGCATGTAGGCTAGAGCGGATTGTTCGCATTCCATTGCTTTGCTGAAGAAGATGGTGGTGTTGGAGATGGGCGGAGTGGCGTTTTGGTTGTTGGGAGTCTTGCAGAAGATGTTTTCGCCGGCGACTTTTCGGAGGAGGCGGAAGGTTAGATGCCCGGGTGCAGTGTTCGGCATTGTTGGATGGGCTCGTTGGTTGGTGGAAGAGTTTGATGACGGTTTTGAAGAGCGAGTGTGGAAGTCGGATCAAAGAATGGTTGGAGTGGCGGAGAGTTCCAGCGAATACAAGGTGCATCTCGGAAACGTTTGGTGTACGTGAATTGGCTGATCATTGGTGAAGAAAGCGCATCGGGAAGACGAACGATCCTAGCACTCTAAATGGACATCACCTCCTTTGGAGTTCTGCGCTCAAGAATGGGGCATGGATACAGCCCAGCGCTGCGGGTGTCCGGTCGGGCAATTCGAACGGTGGATGGAGAACTCATACAGCTGAAAGTTGGGATTGAACGACGATTGAGCAGAAGGCATTTCCGAACAAATCTGACGACTTTGCCATTTTCCTTTGTCGGTGCGGTCATTCCCTTACATTACTGCCCCTTCAGGCTCCTCTTCTGCTCCGCGCGCCTCACAGCTCATCTAGGCCTTCTTGTGATCTTCCTTATCGCGCTCAGCACGCAGGATCAACCATCGTCTGAAGTCCTCCGGTGGAACGACCTGGCCTCCCAGAATCAAAGTCCTGGTGCCATTCAAGACGGCCTGCTTGATCCTGTCGTTCTCTCTGCCAAACTCGTCAATTTTGGCCGCGATATTTTCCATGGTCGCGTCCGACATCGCTTTTCGATTACGTTCCATGTCCTCGAAATCGATGGGCAGCGTAGGACGGTCAAGCATCGTGCTACACAGCTTGTGGAGAAGATTACCTTTCGCGGCAAGCTGCTTTGACTTTGCTATTGCGTCGTCCAGCTCTGAGCTCTGCTGGGTTGCAAGTCTTATCTGTGAGCTCGAGCAAGGTGTCCGCGGAACTCTGTATGAGGGCACAGGCAGCCCTCTCGACTTCGATCGCCCGTAGGATGAAGTGAAAGGCGGTGATCTCCTCACTCGAGATGAGTGTCTCGAGAAAGTCGATGTCAGCGTCGGTGCTACGTATCATTTCGTCGATCGCCTGATCGGACGTGCTATCTGCCATCTCCGTTGCGATACTGTTGAAGGCACGATGAGGAGTGAAGAAGACGAAGTTGAAGCTCACAAGAGCTCTGCCTTAGTCTCAAGGCGTGAATAGTGAGGGAGGAGTATGCTAGGACGAGGAGAACAGGAGCAAGCAAAGCGGTCGATTGAGTACATGCTGCGAATCTTTGTCTCTTCATCGCGCTTGTCAGAGCAAACAAGCATGCAGTGGAACTGCCTAGGATGCTGGAAGAAATTCGTCTTATTGCGAAAAGGCCGCAGACGAGTGGCACCCTCGAATCGTGCGGGTTGAGCACGGCGGTATGTTCCATTCCATCTCTCCAATATGATGCTGTGCGCGAGGTAGCCTCTCGACAGACTCGAGCTAGCCTGCGTCATTCTCACTCGGTTTCACCGATAGTGAGCAGCCACCAGACCCTTCTCGTGAGCGGGAATCTCGCCAACATCCTCAGGAACAGCCAGTGTGCGTGACGATCGGATGCTGGCACATCGTATCCCACATCGCGAGGACGTCATACCTGGCAGAGAATTAGCACAATGAGCTTTGGCAAATGGCAGGATGGATTTTTGCGCTTCTGGTACGGCCACACACGATAGTACATCGTTGCTCCCGCGAGTTGAACAAACTTGTACTCATTGAGCGCGCAGTAAGCCTGAGCGTTCTCGCTCGTTCGATCTGCTTCCATGCCGACAAAGTCGACGGCCTTGGCTTCCTTTGACCAGAGGACCTGGTCGATGGCCGATGGAGAAGAGTTGTAGATCTGGATTTGTCAGTATTAATGGCAAGTGGGACTCACGATCGTACAGACCTCTGCGTACAGCTGCTGCTGTTGTTCAGGAGTCGACGCTTCCCAGGTATCTTTGTCGATCGACTGGTAGAGCGCTTCCATCGCGATCCTCATCGTCTCACATGCATATCTCCGGCACTCGTCTGCGTAGGCCTTCATGCTCGCGGGGTCACTTCCGCCTGCGAGGTATGGCTCGTTGACCTCGTCGGTCTGCTCTTGGTTGAGCTGACCGAAGCGATAAATCCAGAAGCCGGCAGTCGTACGGCGCTCTACATTGTTGAGATGTGGATAGGACGAAATGCTGTTGAGATTTCAGTTCTTAGCTGAGACGTATCGCGTGCATTCCACTGACCCCCGGACTTTGAGATGAATCGCCTTCGCAAGATGAACTCGGCCCTGGCGATCGGCAAGCGCTTTCTGGTTCTGCGCCAGCTTTTCTTCCATGTCTTCGCAACTGGCGCAGAATAGCAACAGTGAATCTTGAGGAACCTTCAGGCCTATGCTTGAAGGCGACGACGTGGCCTCGCCATCTTCAAGGACCGCTGTATCCTCTGGCACGTCGAGCATGGCTGGGCCGGTCGCTGCTGATGTTAAAGTGTCGTTCAGCATGGCTGTCTTCTTCCTATCCAAGCTCCCCGTAGATGTCGGATCAAGTGCTGGACTCCTCTCGAAACGCCCCGTCTTGGCCCGAGCCAGTCGCTCGCTTCCGAACGTCGCGCACGCAGTGGTGTTTGCTTGCTGGTGGTGTGGAGGTGCAGGGCGGGAAATGCAGAAAAATCCAAATAAAGGACTAATCGAGGGTAGTAAACCCGCTGACTCATTGGGTGACGGTGTTCACTGAGGCAGAAGCTGAGCAGGTAACCTTGTTTCACTTCACCTACATTTAAGCTTTCACTAGCGTCTTTTACGCCTTCCCAACCGAGCCTGGGCAAAAGTTGAAACCCACCCTACCATCCATGCCTACCTGTCTCGATGCGCTCACGATTATCATAAGGCACTCTCGTTCAGTATTCTATGTCTGGGTTCGAGCCGCAAATAAGAGCTATACGAAGCAGTTTCTTGGGATACAAAAGTGTTGGGACAGTCAGCCAAGTTGGCAGGATATGCTAAATCGTCCAGACAAATCAGTAGGACATACCACACATTCACGTAGAGATGTTAGTGTACATGCTAAATTAGCCATACAAGTCTGGTAAGACATGCTAAGTAGGCGTACAGCACAAGGCAATGCTTTTGCCGTCTCGCACTTTTCCTCCTCCTCAAGCAGCGTTGAGAAGGTGAGATCGCACAGAATCTGATTTATGCGCACAGCTTTGACGGGTGGCGAGCAGATGGAAGTTTTCACGAGATACTCCTTGCTCCATTCTGACAAAACTCTGAGTGCCTCCAGTCCTTGAGTCTGATTCAATCTTCGCCAAGCACACGGACCAGACGGGATTTGTGTTACCCAAGCTTTGCCCTGTGCCCCAACACCAGTTGTTTTCTCCAGTCCTGTTTCCGCCAGAGACCAGAGTCTGTGCGAACTGATACCATTCAGCTTGAACTCCCGCCATCCTCACATAACAGCCATTGATCCTCAGCCTCAGCCTCCGCCGCAGTGACGTTCCTGTTGAGCTCTTCGACGATCCGAATCATTTCTTCAATCTCCTCATCCTCCCAAAGCGCCTTCTCCCTCGGGTCGATGCGCATCCAATCGAAAGGAACCGAAGTCCCGGCCACGACGGCATTACCCAGCCTATGCAACAGCTCACCAGTAGCGGCGAGTCGTGCCGAGTCACGTTTTGCTTGCGCAATCTCCTCCGAGCTGATGGACTCTTTCTCGATAGCTTCACGCATGATCCGCGCCGAAGCGCGCATGTAAGCGAATGCTATTTGTTCGGCTTCAACGGCTTGGCCGAGGAGGATGGTGTCGTTGGGATCTCGTTGTCTGACGGGTGTTTTCAGGTAGGTGCTTTTTCCTCGTTTGTCGCGACAAAAGCGCGCGGTCATGAGCCCAGTTGAGCTATCGGACATGTTGGGCGTGCGATCTCTGCTGTGCGGCTTGTCAGAAATGTTTTCAATTGAGTGGGGACGATTTGTTGAAGATGGAAAGTTGACCTGATGGATCAGAGTGAGAGGAAGACCAAGAGGCTTGGACCATCCAGCTCGAAATGGGCCGCGCAGGTTGTTGACTGCTAGTCTGAAAGAGAAGAAGAGATCGGACAATGACTTAAAGGAGACTTCGCGTAGAGAACTACAGGCGGCACAAACGCACTAGTGCGCTTGATTGTATGACTTCGGCAACGCAACGCAAGGATCATGGATCATGACAATTTGGGAAGGGAGAACTAGATGTGCAGCGGATTCCTCGTGATAAGAAAAGTGACCGCCGCTGTTCTGTTGGAGCAACAAAATTGAATCGAAACAATCCGAGAAGACGCAAACGTACCTCAAGATTCTGTACGCCATGAAGCGATGCCGAGATTCGGCAACTATTTGACTCAAAGACACCCGATCGTGATATTCTACTCGCTGGTAGCGCGGTCCACGTACTCTTGCAGGAGTCGATGTGTGATACCGCAGCACTATAGAGTGTTGTCAAACTTTCTCTTCGCTCCGGTGATAGTACTCGACGCACCCGCAGGTGCTGGATCGAATCTGGAATGGAATGTCAGTGTACGGACCAGAAAGCTATTGCAAACAGCTCACTCACAGTTTGGCAATTTCGCTTTCAACACCTGCAACTTTTGCGATTATCAAAGCCGCCACGTCCGCGTCCTCTGCTCCGCCACCAAATCCCAGGAACGGAATATCCCCCAGACCGCCGAGCCGAGTACCAAGTCTAACGATTCGCGGGTCAGTGTACACAAAAGTCTTGACTGATTTCCGGCAGTAGGCACGCACAGCGCTTTTGGAAATTCCGGGATAACCCCCTGCAAAGGCTTTGATGGTGAGCGAGAATGTTGCTTCGCACAGCTTTTGATGGCGTCAGCACCCATGTAGGTATGATCTCGCTATCGTGCTTACCAGATCAAATGTGTTTACACAATGCTCCTGTCGAGCCAGATCGATTTCCCTGTCATTGCCCCAAATCGATCCAAGATCGAGATGTGCGACCGTCTCTGCGCCTAACAATCCCGTAAATATTGACACAGGAAACTGCCTGAGCGCAGTCTCGTAGGCTGTACGCCGTTGAGCTCTGGTTGTTGCCTCCCAGAACTTGTAGCCACCGGTTTGCTCAACGAATCGAAACATGCGGACTTCCATCCAATTCAGCATCCGGATCTGCATATCGTCCACGTGTCTGAACAGAGCGCTCTGAAGCTGCGCAACGGGGTACATAATACCTTGGACGTTGTGTGTGACGTTGATGATGAGATCCATGTGTTGTCGCATGGGCATAATGTATCTCCAAACCGCTGCGCTTGCAAGCATCTTCCCTCCTTCAAGTTCGTTGGCGGGAGGGTACTCGGCGCTGAAGACGGAGGTGTCAAGTGATGTCTCGCCCATGGAGCTCGTGCGCTCAGTCGGAGTTTTCTGGTCTGTGAGTTTGGCAGGCCAGCCTCTCACGCGGTCTTTCATGGGTACTCCGGGAAAGGTCGGGAGTGCTTCGAGGTTTCGCGCCGCCCTGAGGTATCGGTCTTCGTTGTCTGTGATCGCCGAACTCTCCGTGCCGTCGCAATCGTGAGGAGTGGTGACGAACACATTGACCTTCAAGCGCTGTAGGATCGGGTTCTTGATCGCTTCAGCCGCCCGTGAATCAACAATTGCCATCTGCTGATCTGGGTTCGGAGGAGTATCGCGCGTCACTTTGTCGACGGTCGAGGGCGTTGTTGGAGTGGGCTGTGCCGACTTTGCTGCTGCTGGAGCCGGACGAGCCTTGTCTGCATCTTCCCATACGTCCTTGACCGACTTTTCCGGCGTCTCTTGCACGGCTTTCTTGACGGCGTCAAGCTTGGCCTTGAAGAAATCCTTCATATTTACCTGAAGCGTCCCCTTTTTCTCGGCAATGTCTGTCGCCAGTCGCAATGCAGCTTCCTTGTCGATCTGTGCAGCCTGAAGTTGACGCTCCAGCTCGGTCTTCGAGATCTTGTCACCGTAATCCGCATCGGCTACCGGGACCTGGTTGGCACCGTACCTGTTACTTCGTGTCACACTGCGGTTCTGAAGTTCGCTCATGTCTGATCGAGGCTTCCGACTGCAGAATTTGTCCTTTGACTTCGTGTGAGGGATATTGACCACAAATCCCAACGGAGACTGAGCAAAGTAAGGCTCCTGCGCTGAAGTCGCTTCAATGGGCTTGCTGCTCGAATCGAAGCCCATATGGAGGAGGTGCACACGAGGAGGCGGGCCAACATTGGAAGGCGGCGCCATTATGTGGTTGAGCAAGATGAAAGCGCATTGGCAGAAGAGGGGAGGTGAAGTGAAGTAAAGTTGAAAAGAAAACAAGCCCGGAGAGCGCGATGGCGCTAGCGCGCTGAGCAACGATTAGATGGGAGAGCAAACGGCACGCCACAGTATCCGTTTCGAGTCAAGAGATGGCTTTTGATAGTAAACAAACAGAGAGAAGAAGAAGAAGATACAACAGAACGACTTACCGAGCTGAGGCATCGCAACATCTCAACGTGATCCGGCCTGACCCCCCTACCACATGAGACGCCGACACCCTGAAGCCTCCCTCACCATACCCTCGCACGCTCGCTCTTCCGCCTCCCGCCACGCTCGCTGACAATCAGTCTCATCTCACGCGCGATCGTCACCCTCCCGAACTGCTCGTCCTCTAGCCTTGTCACAAGCTCGACTTTCAACCTTGAATCTCGCCTCCATTGCACTCATTTTCTCGTCCGTCCACACAGACCCATTCCCCACCATGCACTTCGAAGTTTGCCTCCATCTCATCAAGCCCCTCATGTAAGCTAGGATTACTCTTCCTTCCGCGCTTCGCCACTGCCTGCATCCTCCTTAACCTCTTCATCGGCGGCTGCATCGCCTCTTCGCCGCTGGACTGGTGTCCGCGCTTTGCTTCTCTCTCAACTCGAGCGTCACTCGCGATAGTCACATCTCCGTCTCCGACCGCGCAGTCCGAGCCCGTATCGGAAGCAGCGTCGCCCTTCTCGTGCACCTGTTCAGCGTTCCCTTCAAGCTCCTCCGACTCCGCGGAAGTCCGATCCATCTCCTGCTTCTTTTGGCCGATGTTGGGTTCCTCCTGCAGTTCCCGCACCGCAACTACCAGAGCGGCCATGGTTCGATCATTGGCTTCCTGGTCGCGCAGAGGCCCAAAGCGAGCGGCGTATCGGTCTACAAGCCTCTGACAATCGTGGAAGTGATCGTTTGCTTGCTTGCGGAGGCGCTCGACATCAGGCTTGGCTGGGTCGTGACCTAGCCACGAGTACCAGGACGAATCATCGGCGTCCATGTTGCGCGGTTGGGGATTCAATTGCTTGCTGAGTCAAGGGGATGAAGTTTGTGGAGTTTTGAGGTGCGATGGAAGTTCGTGAGTCTGCGACCAGAGTCGTTCGCGCTACTGAAACTTGAGTGTAGGAGAATTCATGTGCCGAAGAGCTCATGTTTGCCTGAAGGAGATGTGAAGCACATGATCGAGCAACGGAAGAATCTAGATGCTGGTGAACGTATCAATATCCTGAAAGCTTGGAGGTACTCACATAACATCTACCCAGCAATATCAACTCTCCCCTCTGCCGCCTTCCCACCAACCCTCGCTCCATCACCAATGTCCCCATGCGCCGCTTCACCCTGCTGCTCCTCCCAATGGAGTCTCTCCGCCTGTTCAATACACCTCATATTCGCGGCCAACTTGTTGATCGTCTCTTCGTACTCATCGCCCTCATCCGAATCAAACACGATGCCGCCTCCCGCCTGCAAGTACGCCACACCCTCTTTGACCATCATGGTTCTCAATGCAATACACGTATCCATCGCTCCTTCCCTACCTTCGCCATTCGCGATGTTGACACTGTCATAGCCGAAGTAGCCCACTGCGCCGGCGTAGACGCCGCGCTTCTCACCTTCCATCTCGGCGATGAGTTCCATTGCCCTGACTTTCGGTGCGCCAGAGACCGTGCCAGCTGGAAAGATACTGCGGAAAGCGTCGAAACGGGTCTTTTCAGGTCGGAGGGTACCGGAGACTTCGGAGACGAGATGCTGGACGTGGGAGAACTTCTGCACGACCATGAGCTTGTCGACGCGAGTGGAACGTGGGTCGCAGACGCGGTTGACGTCGTTCCGAGCCAGGTCAACCAGCATGACGTGTTCAGCGCGGTCTTTGATACTCGCGCGGAGAGTGGCGGCGAGCACGGCATCGTCGTCTGGGGTAGCGCCGCGTTTCACAGTCCCGGCGATGGGGTGGGTTATGATGCGGCCGTTCTCTTCCTTGACCAAGACCTCCGGACTGGCACCGACGATTTGGAAGTCATCACAGTCCAGGTAGAAGAGATATGGAGAGGGATTCACCGTGCGAAGATGTCGGTAGATGTTGAACGGATGGAGGCTGGTTGGGCGGGCGATGCGTTGGGACGGCACGGCTTGGATGATGTCGCCGCTCACGATGTGCTTCTTGAGCGCCGTAACGTGGGCCTCGTAACCAGGTCGGCCGATGTTGCTGGTGTATTCCCGATCCAGGATCACAGGCTCCTGCGGTGGGAGAGGCAGGTCCTTGCTCTTCAGCACTTCCACGAGTTTTGCCAGTGTCTCCATTCCAGCGTCATACACTGCCTGCAACTCGTCTTTCTTCGCGCCCGGTTGTGGCACATGCAGATATGTGATCACCAGGATCTTCTGAAAGAAGTGATCCACCGCGACAATGGTGTCGTACAGCATGAACAGACTCTCTGGCACTTCAAGAACATCCTTCATCGTCCTCTTCGTCTTTGGCTCAAAGTACCTGACACAGTCATATCCAACATATCCGATAGCTCCTGCGGTCAGGGGAGGTAGTCGTAAAGATGGGACGTCTGCAATGCGGTGTTGCGATAGCTCATTCGCGAGCTGCGGGAGAGGATCGGCCTCGAGGCCATGTTTCGGGCCGGAGAGAAGGGTTTTGTGCGGGTTGGCGCCGATGAAGCTGTAGCGACCGATCGTCTCGGAGGTGGCGGCGGACTCGAAGAGGAAGGATTGCTTTGACGGAGAGCTGCATGATCGCATTAGTGTATGTTGGCGGGTGGGCAGCATTTGATTGCTCTCACCTGGCGGCGACCCTGAGGTAGATCGCGGAGGGAGTGAGGAACTCGGAGGTGATCGAGGTGCAAAGTGGGATAAGATCCGGCGCATTGGGCCATTTGGCGGTATCCTCGACGATTTGGTGGACTTCTTCGAACGACGGCTGTACAGCAATCTGGGAGGAATGAGTCAGTACGGAGGAACGCATTTGGGCATTGCTGGGTGGGCGCATACAGTGGGCGCCATCGTATTGATAGCGAAGGTCAGGCGACAGGTCTAGGAGAGGTGAGGAACACAAACTGGTTCATCGGGTCCGGTACAGGCGCAAGATGTTGTGTTTTGTGTTCGGATACGATGTGGGCTCATGAAGCCGACGATAGTCACCAAAATCGGGTGACGCTAGAAAGCTCACATGTGGAAGATCGACGCGGTCCGGGGCCCGATGCTAACAACCATGCGTGAACTCGCTCAATCACAGACCAGACCACCTCGAGTACGGTAAGGTACGTGGGAAAACCAACCTCGACCTCGCAAGCGCCTATTCCAACTTCGCGTCAAGCTTGGAGAGAATAGTTAACGCGCTTGCCTGTTCGTTCCCTCGTATTGGATCGACGTAGTGGTACATCGCTATTGAATAATCGGAACTATAGAATAGCGTTGACGACAGTGGTCTGTCCAGGAGACACAACGAGACCTACGATTAGCAGCGGAGCTTCCCCCCCCCCCCCCCCCCCCGGGCCGGGAAAGTCTCTTCTGCCTCGTGAATCGTGGCCAGGATTCCCTTAGTTTGTGTGTGTGTGTGTGTGTGTCTCTCTCTCTCTCTCTCTCTTGTCCTCCTCCATCCCACTTCATCACTCATCGCGAGGGTGTAGGGTGGTCGTCACGCTTTGAGACTATTGGTTCAATTGTATCTATCTCGCATGGACATTTTGACCAGGAAATCACTGTCGTCGACCTCTCCTCTCCCGACCATGACGCGACCCACCCCGCCTCTTCATCATTCTCACTCGTCTCCTACCGCTCCTCCGCCTGCTTCCTCTTCTTCTTCTGCTTCTTCCCCCAACTTTGTTTCATCTTCGACCCAATCTACATGGCATTTTCCCTTTGGACCTTCCACCAAGTATCACAATCGCGAAAAGACCCGCCCGCGACATGCTCGTTATCAAAGCGCATATACTCCTCGAGGTCCCGTGCTGAGCACTGAGAAGCGAGCTCACCGCCGAGCTGCCCACAGCAGTGTCAGCATTCCCCGCTATAGCCCAACTTCGCCTTCCTCGCGCAGCAGTCCTCTCTCGCGATTCTCGAGCTACAGCAGCGCCAACGCGTCGGGCGCAAAGATGGCCAACAATCCGTCGACACCCGCCAAGCATTTCTACCGTCGCAGTTCCGACTTCCAGGACTCGCCATTCTCGGACTATTTCTCCGAGGATGGCCGCTCAGTATATATGACCTGCGCTTCGGACGAGACGAAGCAATTGCTCGTCAGGATGAATCGACTCCAATCGCACCTCATGCGCGATCAGTCGTCTAGCCGTCAGGAAGCTCTTGCGATTGTCGCAAAGAAGCTGGGCGAGATGGAAGAGGAGTTGACCAAGCTGAACAGCAGTGCGACTTCTTTGACTCTCGACGACTCTGCCGTATTTATGGACGAAGATGTCGCCGAGCGTAAGCCATCGCCTGAGCCCACCGTACCGAGCATGCCGAGCACTCCCAGTCGCAAGACATCTGCCAATCCTCGCACTCACATGTCGAAGCCAAGCATGAACGATAGCGTCATGGAAGCTACTCAATCTTTCTCCTACGAGCAGATCAAAGCCGAGCGCGATCTCCTTGCCGGCCGCCTGCAAGGTCTCTCCGAAGGCCTGAACACTGTCCAAAGCGAGCTCACTCAACGCTACGCGGAAGTGCGCAAACTCAACAATCTCCACAACGAGGAGCGCGAGCAATATCAACAGCAGGTGGACAAGTTGAAATTTGAGAACGAAGGTCTGCGTAACGATCTCGGCTTCGAGTACTCCGAACTGTTATTCCTGAAACTGCAAATGAAATCGCTGGAGGTTGACATCGACAACATCGCCGACGATGACGTTGATCACGGGAACGCGACTATCGAGGATCTCCGTAAAGCCCGAGCGAAACGGGCGAGGAAAAATCGCATCTTATCGGAAATGGACCGCTGGCGGACCGACTGGCAGGATGTCAGCACGCGCTTCAAGCGAAGGCGCAGCCGGTATGGACTACCGACTTCGCCCATTGTGGAGCTGGAAACTTGTACCTTGGCGACGGAGTGGCATCTTGAGACTGTAAGAGAGGCGCGCGGGCATGCGACCAGTCTCACCATCAAGAAAGTTGAAGGTCCTGCGCTGGTCAGTCTGACCGACGAAGCCGATGGTTCTGAAGCTCTGCACGCTGCGAAATTCGACAAGGCTTTCAAGGGGTACGTGGATCGAGGCGCGCAGACCGACATGTCCGCCGCAGATTTCATTCACGACAATCTCAATGAGCCTGACACCGACGCCTTTTTCGACCACGAATACCCTGCTCTGGACGAGCTGGAAGATTTCGACCGCAGCAGCGTTTCTGAACCGGACGCGGAAGGTGCGGTCGGAAAGTCGGACGACGAAGGAGAACAAGAGGAAGAGGAGGAGGAAGGAGAAGCTGAAGCAGAAGAGGACAAGGAGGAGGACGATATTAACCACCCAAAGGAGCCGACCGGATCTGCTCCACCACCGCCCACGCACGACACTTTACCACCAAATTCATCCCGTTCCGCCTGGCAGGAGCTATGGGCGTCGCTGGCGAGTCTATCTGGTCTGCCGGATGACGATGAAGATGACTTTTAAGTCAAATCGTCACTGGTATATGAAAGCACAACCCAGACCGACCTTTTCCCTTCACCCCTGCCTGGACGCGGAGACGCCTTATTTTTTACACCCGATTATACCTTGCTTGCTGGCTTAGCGCGGATCTAAGCAGCTACACACTCATTTGTCCCATTTCATCTTCCGCGAGACTGGAAAAGAAAAAACAGGAGAGAAGAGCGCGCGCGCGTGCCCGCATGGCGCTGGTCGACAAGGCACAGGGATCGATAATACGGATCTACCTTCACATCTCTGGACCGCAATTTGGACTGCCTGCCTGCCTGCGAACTCTTCATTTCCACCACTTGTCGCCATCTACCCGCTCGTCCACCCGGACGACTTTCCTCTATCGGCCAACCGGCCTAATCGAACAATCGCCATTTCGTATTTCTGTGTTTTGTTTTCTCATCATCTACGTACGGTCCATCGCCGACTGGATGAATCATCTGACCACATCATATCCCGGGAAAGCTTGGGATCTATACTCGCGTCAGCACCTCCCCACCACCTCCACCACCAGCATTATCGAGCGAATCGAGCGAATCGAGCGAATGAAAGCGAATCAAAGCGACGCATTGCATCCTTTCCCATCCCGAAACCACCAGATCGGCGCGAATCTTGTCCACCATTCTCCGCGTTTCCCTGTCTTTGCAGGGAAATTTTCGTTTTGATCAGATTGTTCACAAACCTCGGCGCCAAAAATGGAAACATCCAGATTGTACAGAAGACTTTTCCACATCGGTATCCTGGAAGTGAGCGCATGGAGTTTTGCTTGCTTTAGCGATGGGAGGAGTTTGGAATTGGCATACATTTGTAAAGGAGTGCTTTGTACAGATAGCCTTCAATCTGAGAACTTTTGATCAGTCTTACCTTCAGTCTTTCACGACATGTTGAACTTTCAGGCGAGACGTCACTGCAGTTGAAGGGACGAGATCTGTAGTATGAAGTTTTTCATTGTAGGCAAGATGACGCCTCGCCAATTTTGGCATATGAACGCAGCTGAAAAGTAACCTGGAAGGCAGTCGCGCCCAAGTTTGGTCCGCATGTTTGCTCGAATCTCAAGAAGCCTGTCAGGCTGTTCCGCAGGCCGAAGTGAAGCGGTAGCGCTCTCGGTATCGAAGCTCTTCCACACCTTATACCTCTCCCTCGCATTAATCGCTATCGCTATCAAGCACGTCCTTGTCCTCGTCATCTTCCGGATCCGAGACTTGCTGCTTGGCCTTCGCTGGCTTCGGTGGCTTCGCCCACTCGTTCTTCTTGCGCGCGGTCTTGGTGGAAGTGGTCGAGCCCGCAACGGACGAAGGGCCCTTTCCGTACTTGTTGGGGTTGAAGCCCGGCGCGACGGGAATGGCAGCCTCACTAGTCGAGGTGACCGATGGGGTGGTGCTCGAGGCGTGCGAGCCCAGATTGAGAGTAGCGAGATTCAGGCCAGCGTTGCTGTAGGTATTTGTGGCTGGAGCCGAGTTTCCGAGGCTCACGCCGCCACCGGTGCTGTGAGTAGTGGACGAGGGAAAGGTGCTGCGCGTGTTGGCGTGGGAGACGGAACCCATGGTGCTGGTCCCCTCGTTGCCGAAGGGCTGTGATGAACGTCAACGATCACTTCGCTTTACTAGATGCGAAGCTCGACTTACCACGCCGCCGCTGGTGTCATCGCTATCATCCCCGAAGCTGCCGTCTCCTCCACTGCCGCTGCCGCTGCTGTCGCTATCATTCTCGTCCGGCTCAACACCCTCGCGAATCTTGGCGCACTTCCAGCACTCCTGATCGAGCAGTCAGTCACTGTAAGGAGCAAGCTCTTGTGGAGCTCAAATCTCACCGCTGTGTCACGCTTCTTGCGCTGAGCCAAGCTGAACTTGTCAAGAGCTTTGGTCTTGTCGCAGTAGAAGCAGGTCATCTCGACGGGCTGCTTGTCGGTGCAACCGACGCACGGAATGTAGAGCTGTTGCTCGGCGTTGAAGACTTTGCCTCTGTTCCTCTGGTGGGCGATGTGCGTCTGGAGGAGCTCGAGCTTCTTTGAAGAGTAGCCAGCCGGAGGCTTCACCACCTTGCAGCCGATGCATTTGATCCTGCCATTCTGTCAGCGCGTGGTATGATTGTAGTTGGTTGCCGGGTTTTCTCACTTCTGCGGAGTGTTGATGCTGTTGGAGCTGCCAGAGTGTCAGTAGAGCGTCGTGTCAGTGTTAGGGAGGCTCGACGCGTACCCGCCAGCGATGTAGCCGGTGCCTTGATATCGGTGGTAACCGTTCTTCTTCGCCATGGTGCTGACTGAAGTTGTGATGTGGTGTTGGTTGATGAAAGTGGTTCTGTGTCGAGGATGTTGTCTGTGAGGGTGGAAGTGGTCGAGCTTATGGAGAAAGAATGTGTTGTTGTTATGATGAAGAACCGGGTGGAAGACTTCAGGAGGGAAGTTTTGTAGACGTCGCCGCTGAAGATCACAAGCGCAGATTGCTGCCTCAGCGCGCATGAAATTAGCCGCGCTCAGCAGCCGCTAGCTCGATTTGGCACGCTTGTGAACAAAGTGAATGAATGAGCAGGAGCAGACCTGAAGCACATGCACACGCACTTGCTTTCACAACGGCAATCTGATGCATACCGAATATGAATTGTCACCAGAAGAGCATGGCCAATGGGGTTGCTGCGTGGCAAAGTTTCTTTCTTTCTGATGTTACGGGACTAAGTGAAATTGTTTACCTACCCTGCGACTCTAATTGCGATATCAAGCATAGCACGGGAGCTTCCTTGGCTGCCGCAATGCAAATGATCCCAGCGAGAGAGGTCGTCGTCACCGCTGTTGCCTTTCCACTCTTTCGTTCGCGTCTCGGTCAAGAGGCATGTGGCGCGTGGCGTGTGGTGAGGTTGGAGTCCAGTTCTGACGTCCGCGCGGAAAAGTTCTCAGACTTCGTGTCGATATCGTCCAGTGTCCTATAACTCAAAACTGTATCACACGTTTTGATCTTTTGCCGTTGTACCCATCAGCATCGTGGGAGACTCGTCAAGGTCCGCCGTCGTGGTTTTTGCCAGAAATGGCAGTGGCGATAGTGAGCTCGGTCTGCTCGCGATCATTCGCTTGGATCCAGCTGAAGTGTCCTCGCCGCTGTCCGGGTGGTCCCAGAAGTCTGTTGGGTCAATTGTGGTCACGATGCTTTTGTCTCATCGGGAAAACGGCAACGAGAAATGAGAGTGTGGTGTCGAGAAGAGAGATCTGATACACAGGGTCGTTCGCAAGACCCATGCCCTAATGCAAACAGTATAACACAGAAGCAGAAACCGTCTTTTCTCAGTTTCTGACGCTTGATACCAGCCTCGTGTCTATTGTCCTTCCACGGAAAGACTCAAACCAGCGAGACACTAGGTCGGTGTACATGAAGAGGTTGTGGTTGGTCAAGGGCGGTCGGATGGTGGTGGTACAATCTCGAACGGGCGGTCGAGTTTCATGGGTGTCGATTCTGCCGTTCGAGCTTAGGCGTGAAGGAGGGACGTTTACTTGGTCTCCTCCTTGAGGTGGGTGATCAGGTCGTTCCTGTCCTTGGCCTTCTTGAGTCCACCGAAGGCCATCTTGGTGCCAGGAATGTACTTCTTTGGGTTCTCGAGGTACTCAAACTGTGGTGCTATCAGCCCTGTATCCTGCTATTGCTGCATCATTCGTGTGCTCTTACGAGAGTGTCCTCGCCCCATGTAATCGCCTTTTGCTTGTTGGCATCGGTGTATGAAAAGCCCTCGACCTGGCCGGTCTGGCGACCGAAAAGGCCGTGAAGGTTAGGGCCAATCTTGTTGGGCTCGCCCTCCTTCAAGTTGTGGCACTGAGCGCATCTTGTCTGTTCCGGCTGTCAGTCGGGGTTCACGGGCGTCGTCACGGCGGCGTGCGAATTTCGGGTCGCCTTCAGCTTTCGGAACGTACCTTGAAGAGGTTGGCACCCTTCTTTGCGTCGCCTGAGTGTGAGTTAGCAAGGGCTCGTAGAGGGTTGCTGTTACGGCCGCAAATTCTGAAAAGAAGGCGGGTGAGGATCACACGAGCGGGAGGATGCTCTGATGCAGCACGACGATTTCAAGGATGCAGATGATCCTGCGATCCCTCAAGACTCTCAGGCGCGCGACCCAACCAACGCCTTCCAGTGCAATGATGATGCGTGCCAAGGGAAAAAGCAACATACCTGGAGCGAAACTGTCCTTTCCCATTGTGTCTGATGGTATATGTTGTTCGAGAAGATCGATGTAGATGTGATGTAGACCGGAGGTGATGTTGATGAGTGGTTGAAGAGTATGTGGATGAGGCGAAGAAGAATTAGGTCGGCAAGACAGGTAGAACATATGTAGGATGAAAAGGTTGACCTAGCGATCTGACCTATCACGGGGAAGGCGTTTCGGAGCGCTGACATCGGGAGAATTCGGGCGGGAGTGCCACACTATGGCGCAGTCGGTCACTTCTTGCGGCCGAAAAGCGAGAGTGGCGATTTGCAAGGTGTTCCGCCTTCTCTTGTCATCGTTATTCTTTTGTTCCATTCTGCTATTGCATCTCATGTCGCTATTCATTGAACCAGAGCTTGCGGCCAGTGACTGCTTCGACGGTTCGACCTCCTGTTTCTCCCAAGCGGCTGAATCTGCCATGTGCGTAGGAACTCTATCTTCACTTCATGACGTCCCTGATGCGGCTCTGATCGATCGCTCCGATAGCCGACGAGAGCCTAAACGTCGGTGGAAAACAGTCCCAAGGACCGATCTCGTGACCGCTATATACCCCGAAAAGCATCGAGATGTCAGAGACCAAAACCTGGGCGGTCATCGGCGCATCTCGCGGCATCGGCCACGAATTCGTGAGACAGCTCCTGGGCAAAGGCTACCGCCTCATCGTCACAACTCGCGGTGGTCAGCGAGGAGACGCCGCGAAGTTATGGCCGGGCAGCGAAGGGCGGTGTGAGGTCTATGACTGCGATATGTTGAGTCAAGCCAGGATTGACGTGAAGACTTTCCCGTGGCGTGAGAGAGCTGTATCCCGTGCCGCGTGCTGATCAGCAGCGTTTAGGCTTTTGTCAATCAATTGGCTGAAGATGGATTGAAGGAGATTGATACGTTGGTCGTCAATGCGGGTGTATTGCAGTATCCCAATGTGAGTAGATGGCAATCCATCCTGCCGGATTGTTCCTCGCTTGGGCTTCGTTCACTGAAATCCATCCGAGCTGACTCGGGTCCAAATGTAGAGAGCAACGGAGGTGTAAGTCCACAGCCATGATGAACATACCTCGTAGCTTGACATGACACTGGAACAACAGCACATACACCTCCCTCCTCCACCACCTCCAAACAAACACCATCGGCCCCACAATCGTCGCCCAGCGCCTCCTCGCCTCCCCAATCCAGCTCAAAAAAATTGTCTTCATCTCCTCCGACTCCTCCTCCGCCCAGCGGTTCCTCTCCCACGAAGACGGCTTCGCCGCCTATGGCGCCTCCAAAGCGGCTCTGAACATGTTGCTTAGGCACATGGCCGCTGAGCTGGAGCGGACAGGGAGAGATACGGTCGTCTTGGCGTTGCATCCAGGAGAGGTGTATACGGACATGGCGAAGGCGGTGGAGGATCAGTTGGGGTGGGAGGTGGAGGGGATGTTGAGCGTGGAGGAGAGCGTGAGGGGATGCGTTGGCACAGTCGAGGGTAAGGGGAAGGGAAATAGTGGCACGTTCTGGACGTGGAAGGGAGAGGTAACTTGTCTGAGCGATGTTTGTGTGGACGACGTTGCTGATCCAAAGGCATTGCAGCAATATCCATGGTGAATATCGGAACGGGCGCTCATCCGAAGATTTCTCATTCAAGATACATGACAATGTACAATGAGATCATCAATCAACTCTTCCCGACCATCCCCTTCAGCACATCAGTCATAGCCTCCGCCCTCGCCAACCTCAACTTCAACTCATCCCTCTCCTCGCTCACAGCAGCCAAAGCCTCCTCCAGCTCCGTCACACGATCGACCTTCCTCTGCCGATACCTCCTCGCCGCTTCGGTATTCTTCTGTCGTTTCTGAACCTTGGTCGGCTCTCCGGGAGAATTGCAAGAAGAAGAAGGCGAACTGCGCTTCATGGCGCCTTCAGAAGTCGATCCCGGAGTCGCAGTCGGTCCTGTCGAAGCAGGTCGTGTTGAGGCTGAGGATGAGTTCTGGTGAGGAAGGCGGGGCAGGAAGGAGTGGTCGTGTTGGGAAAGGGTGGGTGATGGCAGTGTAGCTCCAACAGTAGAGCCGTGATTCTGGCTCAAAGCATCGACGCTGTCTAGTGTAGATTGCATGGACGGGTCGAGAGCGTGTTGCAAGCCATGATTCCAAGCAAAACAGTCGTTTTGCAAGCCTGAAAGGCTGTGGTGATAAGGTTGCTGTGTATTGACCATGTCATTCAATACCTGCAAAACCTCATTGCCGGTCTGGAAATTTGCGAATGCGGTGAATGGATC
This sequence comes from Zymoseptoria passerinii SP63, assembly GCA_000223825.2. Classification (NCBI taxonomy): domain Eukaryota; kingdom Fungi; phylum Ascomycota; class Dothideomycetes; order Mycosphaerellales; family Mycosphaerellaceae; genus Zymoseptoria; species Zymoseptoria passerinii. Next base: position 72,927 of record AFIY01000224.1, on the reverse strand, counting down.
CGAGTAGGGTTCCGTGGTTATAAGAGCAATAGTAGTAGTGTCGTTCGTGGTAGTGTTTATTCCAGTAGTGGTGTCCAAGTCGAAAGGCGGTAGATTGATAAACTCTTGCGGCAGCCAGCAGTAGTCACTATCCAAAGATAGCAACCCCTCTGGCGGCGCAGAGGAGCGGGACTCGTTGTCCTCGTGGGAAGTCGATGGTGTAGAATGCGGGGGCCATGTTTGCACTTGGTGTTGGACGGCCTCGAACACGCCGAGGCCGTTCGGCGGCGGGAGTTAAGAGAGGAGAAGGGTACGACGACCCGGTAGCTTGGAGGGGACGGTAAGGGAAGGGTCGACGACCCGTTGGCTTGGAGAGGGTGGTGGTGGTGGTGTGGAAAGGCCAATGGTATGCGGGTGGTGCGATGTGCTTTATGTGATATGAGGTGAGACGAGGTGACGAAAAGTGACTCATAGTGAGCCGAAACTGGGGCCGAGAATGTCCCTGGACATCGGCCGGCTGTGTTGATGGTACCGTATTTACCTTTTAGAGGCAGTGCTGAACCGAAGCACATCTGTCTCTCCACATGCCGAGAACAACGCCGGAGTGGATTCAAGCAGCGTTGACCTCTCGAACCACGTAACAAAATGCTCAGAGCAATCTCAATGCGGTCACCGCAAGCAAATAATTTGCTCAATTTACGCGGCAAGCCACCAGAGCACGTCTTACAAGCAACACCAAGCATGTCAAGACACGCGGCCAATACAGCCGTGCAGATCAAGCCTCTGCCGACCCATATCATTTCCCGTATTCAGTCGTCAGACGCTCTCCTGCCCCCTCGTTCGATATCCCAGCCTGACCTCCTCCGACCGTAAGCGGCATCCCAGCCAGGATCGGCACTCCGTCTCGGCGGCCGACTTCTGGCTCTCATTCCTTCGTTCCAATTGACCTCCACACTCCGTCTCATACTCTTCGATACACTGACCGACTTCTCAAAGCCGCTGTAGTCCTCCACCTCTCCGCTGGACTTCCCTTTCCACTTTTGCTTGCGCTTCTCCCTGCTCTCGCGAAATGTCCTTTTGCAGGCGTCAATGAACACGTTGATCTCGTCCACCGATAGCGCCACGGCGATGCAAGGAAGGGAGATGGCGAGTCCGATGCCGAAGATCCAAGCTGAGACGTAGGAGAGATCCATGGCGGCAGGATTACCGTCACCCGCAGGATGTGGGAACTCTTTGACATTGATGGCAAAGAAGGCAGCCACAAAGGAGAGGGGAAGGAAGATAACGGTCACTGGAACGGCACGGTCAGCTTGCATGGCCCGGAAGAGGACGGGATGTATTCTTACCAATCGTGAACACCATGATCGTCCGTCCCTGCCGCTGCGTGCCCGTCGCCTGCTCACGAGCATATCTCGCCTCGAAAGCGTTGGCGTGCTTCTGCTTCAAGTCGAGCAGATCCCGAATAGACTCGTAGATCCGATGCGCTTGGCTGTCCATGCGCGTGAGATCTTTGATCGGATTACTGATCGTCTTCTCCTGCTCTTCGAACCCTTTCTCAACCTTGCGAAGCTGAGGATGCGACCTTTCATCCCGGTAGATGGTTCTGATCGCATCACGCAGGTCGGGCAGGAGGTAGTACTGGTGGTCGAGAACCATGCGAATGATGTCCAATTCGTCACGAATATCTTTGATCTCGGCTAGTAAGTCGGTCTCCGCGCCAACATCTAGAAGCTTGTCGAAGAACTGAGGCTGTCGAGTCCGGGACTCCAATTTTTGATGGCTTTGCAGCCACTCAGACGCTTGTCGAGAAGCTTGAGAGAAGTCCTGAAAGAGCGTCGTCGCCTCGCCATCCATAGCCGCGCCAATGGACGACTCGAACATGTCAAGAAATTGAAAGTCGGTGTCGCCCTTGCGGTGTCTGTCAAAGGTACCGAAACAACGTCCTGAAATCGTCATTGCCAATTCGTAGACATTCTGCACAGGATCGCGAGTCTTGCTGTTGATGTCCTCGATGATGCCCTCCAACACATTCAGCGGATCATTTCTCGGCTGTCGCCAGCGTTGTGGAAAGCTCGTGACAACCAGATCTTTGCCCAGAACCCACATCCAGAGTTGATCGACCATGAAGACTTTCGGATCGACGTTCTCGTCACCTCGATGCTTCTTCTGGAAGCGATAAACGACTTGGTCGCAGTCCCTCGTATGCGTGTCGATGTTGTGGTAGAAAAACTGGTCCAGTGTTCTCCGGACATGCAGAAACGAGCTGGATTTGGTCAAATGTGCGCGGATGAGCACCTCGTCTGCATCAGCTCGGACGCGATGCTGCAATCGTTCGGGGTCTTCCATGGCATATTGCATAGCTCTGCGACCGCTATCGGTCTCAAAATGTAGGTATGGCATGAATAAAAATATGTTACAAGAGCTGTGCAGTCCTCGCTTCGAGGGTGATGCTGCTGCTTTATCAATACTGTTCCTGGAGTGTGCGCGTAGTCCATCCTTCTTTTGCAGCTTCGGTGCAGCAGACTTCGGCTTCTTGCTGCCTCTCGGAGCAATTGATGATTCTGATAGCGTCGTACTGGCGGTCGTGGCCTCGGTGTCTTGTCGCTTCGTTGGGGTGGCAGGCTTTCTACCGGGCCTGGCGGGCGCTGGAGACTTCGATATGGCAGCAGTAGGTGGTACGTCCTGATCGACGACCTCGTCGGCAGCTTTGTTCAGACCATTGTCGCCATTTTGCTCGGCTCCTCCGATTGCTTGGGCATCTTTGTTCCGCATGTTGCGATGCCTTTTCGCAGAACCACTTTCTGTCGATTTTGTTGGAGTACCATGAGGTTCAGCCAATGCGGTTGGTTCCTCAACGATAATCGCGGGATGCCCAGGCTGCTCAGAGGTTGTCTTCTCGTCTGGCTCCGCTGATGTGCGATGGATGACCTGGCACATTGGCCGCATGTATCGAGAGTGGTGCAGCTGACCTCTATGCTGGTGATTGAACGATGTCTCTAGAGCTTTGTAGCCTTCAATATCGGTTGCGCCCTCCTCGATGAAGCGTTTCGTAAGTAATCCCTCGCACCAAGCAATGTTGTTGACAGGCAGATGAATCCACCTGAAGTTGGTAGCTTTGACATTCTTCGGCATGGTACTAATGGCATGCTTGTTAGGGTCTCGAGGATCGCGGGCATAGAGTAACTCATGCACTGATTGTCTGGTCACTCGATTCTCTGCCCGCGGTCAGTAACGATATCTATACTGATGAATGAGCCGCGAATGCCACTTACCATTGCGAAAGTTGCCGAAATCCACGATCGTCGCAGTGAACTGAACGTCTGTCAGCTTCTCATGTATCGACGGGTATGAAAAAGTTGATGTACCTGCTTGGAGGCCTCGATTTCATCACGCGACAAGTCCTCAACTCTATTCCAAGGAGCAAGCATTTCTGCAATGCGATTCTTCCCATGCTGAGCAGCCATGAGAAGTGGCGTACTTCCAAAGCGGTCCTTGACTGTCCTTTTGGTATGAGGTTGCGATAGCAAATATCTCGTCGCATCTTCGTTACCGAATTCAGCAGCGATGTGCAAAGGCGTTCTGCCGTTCAGTAATTCGCAATTGACATCCGCATGAGCATCGATCAGCTTTCTGATCAGGTCGACCGAGCCATCCTTGCAGGCATTGTGTAGAGAGGTCCACCCGCCGTCGGATCTTGCGTGAACGTCTGCACCATGTTTCAAGAGCAGTTCCACCAAATGCTCGCGATTGTGCGAGGCTGCAAAATGCAAAGGTGTCTTCATCCGGAAATCCACGGCATTGGTCCTTGACTTTGGCGAAGCCCCCCCAAATCGTGTAGTGAGCAGAATGCTCATCAGCTCCTGGTTGTCCGTCACACAGGCCCAATGCAATGCTGTCCGACCGAGCTCGTCGTGAGCATCCACGTTGACACCGGCTTGAAGCAGATAGTGCACAACATCGATGCCGCATCGTCGTCCGGCTTTCTCGGCCTTCTTGCCAGAATTTCTCTCGTCACCGCGATCGGCAGCCACGTTGTGCAAGACATTGCGTTTGCGGAGATCCACAGTGTCAATGTTCGCGCCTCGTTGGACAAGCAGTTGGACGATGTTCAGATGACCTTTCCATGCAGCAGTCATCAAGGCCGTCCGACCTTTCTTATCTCCGCACTCCAGGTCGACATTATGATCAGTCAGCGCCTTCGCGATCTCGACAAGGCCATCACTAGCAGCACGCAGCAGACTGGGTGGTTTGTTACCGGAAACATAGTTTGGGTCGGCTCCACGCGTCAACAAATACCGAGCGATATCCACAAAGTTCTTGTCGCAAGCGCGAAAGAGTCCGATAGAAAGGAAGGCTTCGCTGCACTGCTTGTTGCCATGCACCTCATCAATCACAGTCTTGACTCGGAGAACATCGTTGGCTTCCACGGCTCGAAGTAGTTTTGGCTGAATCGGCTCCGGTCGGCCCTCGCTGTTGTCGCTTTGTGCACTTGCTGCTCGTTTCGGCATCTGGAGGATTGGGCGGCCGACATGCGACAACTCGATACTCCGTCGAGTGAGAACCAAGGTGTTGTGAGCGATGCTTCAATTTGTTTCTCCAGATAACATTCTAGACGTCAAGCTTTTGCTGTCTGCGCTGTTGGCCTCTCCATCGTGTCGCTGATGTAAGATTGATGGCTTCGAAAGCATTGCCACTGTCGTGCAGGTCTCCTCCAGCCCTCGAGATTGTTTGGTGATCGCGTGCGACGGTGGCTGACGCTATCTTTGGGCAAATAAGCGATCCTTCTCGGCGGTTTACATGAGGCGTAAGGTTGAACGGCAAGTCATCAGAGTCCATCGGCCGGTTGAATTACCCAAACCCATCTACACAGAGCATGGAGCCGGCTCTGACGTGCCGTGATCAGTTTGTCTCTTTGGACAGGGAAATGTCTGGGTAAACCACATTGCATCGATAGAATAATGCAAGAGCGGTATGGCGTGGGCCATGCTACCTTCAGCTCAAAAACTTCCGGGCCAGAGGTTGCCATATTTGAGGGTGCATATTAGATAGGTGGCCTGCGTTTCTGCACAGTCCTGAAAACTTGAAAAGCGCTCTACCTTAGACTAGCGCATCCAGATCCTGCCCAGGCGTCCTGCGCGACAGATTTCGAAGCTGGTCAATTTCGTTGTTGACGAAACTGGACAGAACTGTCGCTCGACTTCAACGGGATGCTGTCAAAAAGATCGGCTCAAAGGGCCCAACTTCCGCCGATCGGGCAGTCACTTTGAGGAACACCACAGACGATTTCACGTCGCTTCGGCACTGCATGCCTGCTGTCGAGATCTCATCCACATGTTTGTTTGGAATGAATCGCAGCAATTGACCCCGATCGCAGCGCCGGGCCAAAGAGCCTGAGATCAGCCTCCGCCTCCGTTCCAAGACAATCCTTCATGCCCTGATGTACGGGCACTACTACATCTTCCGTCCTCCGTCCTCACACAAGGTAGCGAACCATTTATATTTATCTCCAGGGCCGCTTGAGACCCGTATTTCCTCCCTCATCACCTTTCTGCAAATATGTCGTGGTTTAAACATCCGAAAAGCGCTACAGAGCTGCTGACTACAGTAGGCGCACTGTGGCTTACCTATCAGCTGTACCGCCTCTACACTTTCATTCAGCTTCACTTCCTCCACAAAGGCACCATCAGCCGTCTCCTTGGAACACCCAGGGGAGGCAAGCAACCGGCTTGGGCTTTGGTGTAGGGTCATCCGGAACAACAGATGACGGCCAACAGCTGACAGGACACAGGACGGGCGCTACCGACGGCATTGGAAGGGCATTCGCCCAAGAGCTCTGCGAAGAAGGCTTTAATGTAGTCATACACGGCCGCAATGAAGCAAAGCTGAACGCCGAACGGAAACAGCTACTCGACCGCTGGCCGGACTGCCAAGTCAGAACCCTCCAGCTGGACGCCGCCGAGGATGTCGACGACTCCAGCAAGATGCAAGAAGCTGCCGCTTCGCTCAGCGATATCAATCTCAAGATCATAGTCAATAACGTTGGCGGTGCTGGCGGCCGGGCATCGTTTACGGCACTCTCTGAGCGGACTGCTGAAGAGTGCAAGTACCTCACCAACATGAACCTTCGCTTTCCGACCGAGATCACCAGACTTCTCATCCCGCGGCTGAAGAAACAGAACTCCGGACTTGTCATCAACGTTGGAAGCGCGAGCAGCGAGTTTGGACTCCCATACTTGACAATCTACTCCGGCTGCAAGGCTTACAATAAAAGCTGGTCGCGGAGCCTTGCGAGCGAGATGATTGCCGAGGGAGCGGACGTCGAAGTCATCTGCGCGATAGTCGGTGCGGTGGCTACGGACAATGTGCAGAGGGAGAAGTCTTTGTTTGTCCCAGACGCGAACCAAATCGCGAGGTGCAGTCTGAATATGGCGGGAAGTGGTGGAGCCGTGGAGTTTGCGTATTGGGGCCATGCATTGCAGGCTGCTTTGGTGGGGAGTATACCAGAGTGGATCGCTACGAAGACCATGGTTCAGAGGGGCAAGCAGGAGAAGATTGACGAGGATTTGCGGATGAAGGAGGCGTGAGGAGTTTGTCAAAGTCGAAGGCAGGCCGTCCCTTGAGCTCTACCTCATAACATTTGCAGACTCCAGCTCCGTCGCATAGCTCGACGTTGTGGTTCAGATGTTGTTTTGACAGAACCTTGAACGAGAACCTTCAACGAGAACCTTGAAACCCTTTAAATAGATCCATGCCAACGGACCTTAGTCCGCTGAATCCCGGAGCGCGTAAGTCACATGACTTCTCGACCAGGAAGTGCACGGCGGCAACAGTCATCACTACTGGCAGCAAAGAGAGGGAAGTACGACGAACCGAAACGGCCATTTGAATCCAGGCACCAGTCATCGCCCGAATCGAATACCTACTTGCGCCCATCCATATTCAGAAGCTCCACGCCAAAATCCCTGCCACCACGACCCCACTACGCGATCGACATCTTCAGACAGCGTGGCTGGGTTGAGTCTCATTCGATACAGTCCAACGTCGACATCATACTCACCCCACAAACCCTCTCACTACCTTCACGACGGCCGCTCCAACCTCCTCCAGCAGCAGTCGTCCGTCTGCATCGCGTACGAACTCGAGATCATCCACCCCACTCTTGACAGTCGCGAACCAGTTAACGACCGCACGTGGAACCCTCTGGGATCCGCGGTTCACCCGCAAAGAACCTCCCGACATACGACTGGAGCCGACACACGTTGGGACTTTGCGCACAGGCGATCGCACAGACAGCAACATATCCGTGCGCAGCCTCGGCGGAGGAAATAAGATCGAGACGATGGACAAGAGACACCCTTCTAGCTTTCAGCAGCTGGAAAAGCTGGGCGAGGGTACATACGCTACAGTATGAGTTGGAAGATACATGTCACATGGACATGGCAAGCTGACAAGGGACATAGGTCTTCAAAGGCCGCAACGGCCAAACGGGACAATTCGTTGCGTTGAAAGAGATCCACCTGGACAGCGAGGAGGGCACACCCAGCACGGCGATCCGCGAGATCTCATTGATGAAAGAGTTGAAGCACGAGAACATTGTCAGCCTCTACGATGTTATTCACACGGAGAACAAGCTCATGCTCGTGTTCGAGTACATGGACAAGGACCTCAAAAAATACATGGACAGCTACCAGCACCCCCACGGCGGTACACGCGGCGCTCTCGACCCGGCCACGATCAAGTCTTTCATGTGGCAGCTCATCCGCGGTATTGCCTTCTGTCACGACAATCGGGTGCTGCACCGCGATCTCAAACCACAGAATCTCTTGATTAACGCCCAAGGACAGCTCAAGCTCGGCGATTTTGGTCTTGCAAGAGCGTTTGGAATTCCTGTCAATACCTTCTCCAATGAGGTCGTCACGCTGTGGTACCGAGCACCCGACGTCCTCCTCGGAAGTCGCACGTACAACACCAGCATCGACATCTGGAGCGCCGGCTGCATCATGGCAGAGATGTTCACGGGCCGTCCTCTCTTCCCTGGGACCACGAATGAAGATCAACTCCTCAAGATTTTCCGTCTGATGGGCACGCCGTCGGAGCGAAGCTGGCCGGGCATCACTCAGTTCCCAGAGTACAAGCAGACATGGCCGGTATACGCGACACAAGAGCTGCGGGCGATCTTGCCGCAAATCGATGCGTTGGGACTGCAGCTGCTGGGTCAACTGTTGCAGCTGCAGCCCGAGAGACGGTGTAGCGCTCAGCAGGCGCTTGCCCATCCGTGGTTCGCGGAGCTGAATGCTCGTTCTGCATTCGCAGGTCAGGGTGGTTTCACGCTGCCGACGGGTAACACGGCGGTCGGGCAGCAGAGAGCGTACTAGGAGTCGGCGGTCTCAACTGGACGATAGCTGGAGCAATTACCAAGGACGACGTTCGCGTGCGATGTGAATGGTGGTGAAAAGTACGCGTGTCAGCATTTTGCATTTGATGCGAATCGTTATAACGGCATACCAAAGTAGACACGGAGATGGAATGACACTCATGAACTCAGGCCGGGCTGATCTGCCGAACCTTTGACATTCGATTCCTCGCCGATCACTACACAGCCTTGCAAGACAGTCGTCGGCAGCTGCGCGATTTCGATAACTCCGGGCAGTACCACATCTCGAGCAGCGGAGAGCGGAGACGACCTCGGATCCGATGCAACACACATGTTTTCGCACGAACATCATCTTCCGGTCACCGCATCATGCATACACCTCTCACACATACAATCAAACCCCCAGACCTCCTTCAATTTGCTCTGCCGCTCCACCCGGTCCATGCCCTTTTCGTCCCCACCAAGGTACGTGATACAGCACTCCTCGCCAGCCTCGACATCCCTCGCCGACGCGAACTCCCAAGATCTACCAATTCTCCGCTTCGCCAGATTGGGACTGCAGGAGTGGTTGAAGTAGCTTGCGGACGGGTATACGGCCCATCCCATGTATTCCTCGGAGTCCTCGCCCCCACCGCGGATGCCGAAGGCGTTGTGGTTGTCGGCGCGGACCATGGCGAGGCAGAGGCTTGGCGTGAGAGTCGGTAGCAGGGAGAGGGGGATAATCGAGAGGAGTTGGAGGTAGGTTGCGCAGCCGAGGTGGAGGGCGTAGGATGTTGGGTATGGATGATCGTCCATTGCGAGGCGCTGGATGTCTTCGACGAGTGGGGAGTTGCTGTGGTGGAGGAGAGCGCCGCATAGGAAGTAGGAGAGCATGTCGGCGTCTACGGATTCCGTGCACTTTCTTAGAATTGCTTGGACTCGCTTTCGTTCTGCTTTGGTTGACCGAGAGCCTTCAGCTTCAGCTTCTCGACTTCGTCGTATTAGTTCTCCACTCTCCCCCGCCTCTCTCCATCCGGCTTCAATGACATCCATCCCGGGCCTCGCAGCCTCCGCCATATCCTGATCAACATTTGTGCCCTTCGCCTTCAACTTGACAAACGCCGCCACAGCTTGCAACCGCCGCCACAGCTTGCCAGGCCTCGATCCCGACATCACCCTGTCCTCTACACCAACTACTCTGACACTCTCCACTGCAAAATACCTTACTTGTCTCACCATCGCGAACCGGCAACGCCCTTCCTCGATCCCACAGAAAGCAGTACGCACAAGTCTCTTTGCGGTATTTGGCGAATACGACGTGATAGGCCGGAGAGCCGCTTTGAAGAATGACGGTGCCTGAGGGGATCGGCTGAGTAGCGATCACTCCGCGGCCGGCTTGGGGTATGTCGCGGATCTCGGTCAGATCCATCGAGATGATCGAGATGGGATTCGCGTTCTGTGTGGGACTTTTCCAGATTGAGGAAGTGCTTGCAGGGATATGTCAGTTTGGGTGGTGGTCCGTGCGGGATTCTTCTCTACGTTTTGACTTAGTTTCGTTCCTGCGTATGACCGGACCCGATCCACTCACCTCATCACAGACTTCTCAACGGCGCCAGCGCTCAGCGGTGTTGAGTGATGAAGCGCTGGATCTTTGGAGCTACCCTCGCCCGTATGTGCCCTGTAAAAACTCGGCAAACTCAAACCCGAAGTCGTTCACCTCCTTCAAGGTCATCCCTTTCACCGGCGAGTTCTCCTAGCCAGGCACCCACCTCCGTTAACTGCCCGGCGGCAGCGTTCCGGGCAAGGTCAGTGCGGATCAGAACGCTACACTCGTCGACATGCGAGCGCGACATTGGCCGTCGCCTGCATCGTTGTAGTCGAAGCGATTGGTCGGGCCACACTTATACATGGGTACATCAGCATACTGTTGATACCGACTGCTCTGGGGATGCCGATGGTCCAGGACGATAGGACAGTTTCTACTGATGGCCGGTTCCCTCCGGAGACTCTCACTGTTACCATTTCGCCTACTATCTCCATTTAGCTACGAGAGCGAGTGGATTCTGATCGCGGATATTTCTTCCAGAGAGTCGTTGGCAGGAGAGATTCGAGAGGGCCGGCGTCAGGGCATTCTGGTTCAAGGACTTGGTAGGAGAGTCATGGACTTGTAGAGAGAGCGGCGGTTTGTGGTTTCCGATGAAACGGAGTTAGATTTCGAAAACACAGCACACTGGGAGATAGTCGTGGCGATTCCGCCGCCGTCGCACGATGATATAAAGCGAACCCCGCAGCTTTCTGTCACGACTCCGGTCCCTAAGGATCACCCAATGTCTCGATCATACCAAGAAGATGCGCCTGCGTGAAAGGCAGCCCCAAGTGACGAACAGATTGCGGTGGAAAAGGATCTGCCCGTTCCCACGGAAACTTCGCCCTCCTTCAGCCCCAAGGATTCTCAATACAAGTCCAGAACCCATCGTCAACCGGTGGATTCGTGTTACTATCAATGTGGCAGTAATTCGGTCCACCCCGCCAGCCGTCGGGGAGGTAGGATTCAACGTAGTAATATTGATAATCGCCGGTGCAGTGTGAGGCGGTTTTGTCGGGCGCGTAGCACTAAGAAGCGAGTATTAAGCAGTGAGCGACACGGAGGAGGAAGGCAAGCGTACGCATGTCCACTTGGCTTGATCGTCTTTTCCGACCGGGCAGGGAGTTGCGGGAGGGCCGGTGGTGGTTCGCTCGTGGTAGCCTATGCAGCAGATTGCTGAGACGGGGACGAGGTGGAGGATTGAGATGATGAGGATTGCGAGGAGCATTGTGGAGTCGGATTGATGGAGGATGTGAGAGAGCGGCAAGAAAGAGTCGTGCTTCTCGGGCTGCTGAGCAATAGACTGGGAGTCTGCGTGTTCCTCTTGAGGGAGCTGTCGAGTCTTATACGTGCTGTTGCTTCGGACCGCATGTATTGTAAAAACATGCCGACCTTGGACTTACGCTCCTCGTATCTACAGCCAGCCTCATGCGAGGATAGAGTGCCGGCATTGGCTTCTTGGAGAAACTCGCCAATGCTTTACACGGTCACCCTACTGTGCAGGGCAAGCCGATAACAGGGTTCGCACGATCGTACGCCTCGGACTGGACAGAATGTGGGAGAATCCATGTCGTCCGGCCTGCAGCTCAGGAACGCTGGTCCAAGTGGAGACAGGATGAGAGCTATGCAAAGTTCAAACGACGGCAGTGATGCGGACTGCGCTACGAGGTGCTTCCCAGATGCTGGAGCCGGTGATGTGGATTCTGGGTTCGACGTGTGGATGGCCCAGATCTTGAACCTAGTGCAAGTCGTGGTCGAGTTCGAGGGAAGGGCCACATGACATCTGATACGTGAAAGAAGCAGCTTGTTCATAGCGTAATCGTATCGTGGAGGAATCCTGGGGACCATCTTGATAAAGGGGAAGTGAGGATAGGTGCTGATACTGCTGCTGGTTTTGCTTCGATTTGCCTAGGTAAACGCTTGTTGGCGACTTCTAGGGGTGTGTATCGATGGGAGAAGTCGAAGGAAGGTGGAGAGGTGTAGGTGAGATTGACGGGTTGTGGTGCAGATCGCTACCTTGGTCTATCAATTTGTTGATCAGGCGTTGATGGGTGCGGGGATAAATTGATACACTGATCCATGAATTAACCTCAAAATTTGATGGGGTCATTGCTTCAGTCCATCAATACAGCCTCGCCTCGCCTCGTGGTTCCGCTTCCAGCCTCAAGACATTGGACACCTCCACCGAAACGCAATGGAATTGGCATTAGAACTACACCATCAATGTGCTGTATACTGCCGTGTAAATTGGAGTACACGACCGATGTGATGAGAACACGACAGCGGTCAGGACTCAGATTGACTCTCCCTGTCCTCAATAGATCAATCACTCTTTCATCTCACATCACTCACATTGTACCGAGTCATTGCATTCGGAACGCTTGTTCCAGCTTCCTGCGACTCGAAACTCTTCCATTGTCGCTCCGTACAGACTAGACTCTCAGTATTCTCAGTATACGCTCGACTGTCCACGACCCTCCACCGATTACGTCTCCCTCGAACGAGCAACTACTCATCCAGCCGCGACCATGGCCGACCAAACAGCAGTAAACCTTTTCTCCCCCGACCTGATCTCCCCCGCCGTGCTGTCCGCCCTTCCCGAAGGATACACAATGCGACCCCTCCAACGCTCCGACTACTCGCACGGCTTTCTCGATGTTTTGAGGGTGTTGACGACCGTTGGGGAGGTGACACAGCAAGAGTTTGAAGAGCGGTTTGATCAGATGAAGGGCACGTCAGGTTCGGGCGGGTACCATATCTTGGTGGTAATAGATGGGGATAGCAAGATTGTGGGAACGGGAGCATTGATTGTCGAGAGGAAGTTGTATGTTACATCCCCATCATCCACTTCGTCCATCATATCCCGCGGAAATGCTGCTCCACAAGAATACGCAATACCACAGACCTTGCAGCACAATGCTGACCTATCCGTGTGATTCTAGCATCCACCAACTCGGCCTGGTCGGCCACATCGAAGACATTGCCGTCACGAAAGACCAACAAGGCAAGAAGCTCGGACTACGGATAATCCAAGCACTGGACTTCGTGGCGGAGAACACGGGGTGTTACAAAACGATTTTGGACTGCAGTGAGGCGAACGAAGGCTTTTATGTCAAGTGTGGGTTTAAGCGGGCGGGATTGGAGATGGCGCATTATTACGATCGGTCGTGAAGGAGTCGTGGTGGAGGAGACGAGGAGAGCGAAGTGCGGGAGGTGGAAGGGGCGATGGGACGAAGGATTGTAAACGACGACTGGTTTCGGTTGCTGTGAAGTAGAGGGACAAGTGACTGTGATCTTGCCGAGTGACAGGAGGAAATCGAGAATTAGACTTGGTGGGATAGATCGAGCGCAAACGACATTGGAGAAATTGTCGCTCATATCCTCCGCCAAGCTCTCAATCCCAGAGCTTCTTTTCGACCTCAACTTCAGCTTCGAGACATCAATCTTCCGTCCAATCTATCAAGACCGAATGTCTCCCGGAAATCCCAATTGAGATTCTCTGCTTCGGAGAGCAAGTCATGCCCAATCCAAGAACCCCAAACAGCGTTCTAAAAGATCACAACGGCCACCCGATATCTTCCAACAAGCCCACCTTCGGCCCCATCTCCGGCCCTCAAATCCGCAACCTGATATCCCTCCCTTCCTCCCTCTGGCAGACCGTACTCCAAGCACCCTGTGCCTTCCCTCCCCACATCTTCTCCGATGTGTTGCTCAACATAATCCGCAACCCAAACCTCACTTCTCCGCACTTGTTCCGCGCGGATATATGCTACGACAGTGAGAAAGACCATCTCTTCAACGCAGATGGGACTTGGGATGGGCAGAATGGCGGTTCGAAGTGGTTGAAAGCGGCATTGAGGCCGAGGTGGCCGAGGAAGGAGGAGTGGGAAGGATGGAGGTTGGAGAGGTGTGTGGTGAGGGAATTGGTGCCGAGGAATGTGAGGAGGGATGAGGGGATGGTGCAGACATGTTGGTTTTTGAGTCGCAAGGACGATGGCGTTAATGGAGAAGGGTCGATGGAGCATAGTCTGGTGGTTCTGGTGCCGCATGTGGATGGCGTGGGGGACATGCCGTTTTATCATCCTGCGGTTCAGCAATTGGCTTTTCTTCATTCGTGGAGGTCTTTCTCTTCTCCACCATCTTCAAGTCATCATGAGAAACAACGGGATGGAGAGGAGCAGCCAGGCACACTAACCCTCTCCGTCCTACCCTTCTCCAACACCACACCTGCCAACAGCACCTCGCCACCCTCTCCCCAGATTTTCACTCCAGCTCCTCCACTAGAAGACAAAATCCACCGCACCTCCCACATCCTCCTATCCACCATCCACAAACACGGCCACGGCCTTTTATCAGGCTACACCAAACGCGTTCACCACGACCGCATCATCCCCCAAGCCTGCTATCAAAACACCTACGCCCGCTTGAAGTCCAAATACGGCCGCAAAATCAGCGAACAGTGGGTGGAAGTCACAGACCCCGGAAAACATGTTTTTGAGGATCTGGGAATCGCGGCTTGGTGTATTGAGGTTTGGAGGACTTTGTACGCCTTGCCGGCAGGAGTCGAGGGGAAGGTCGAGGACGAGCAAGGTGGGACTGATGGAAAGGAGAAGCCAGCATTTCCGGGATTCGTGGACATCGGCTGTGGCAACGGCCTACTCACCTACATCCTCCTCAGCGAAGGCTATCCCGGCTGGGGTTTCGACGCGAGGGAACGAAAGACGTGGTTTATTTTCCCTCCAGAGGTACGAAGCAATCTTCAGCAACGGGTTTTGGTTCCCAGGATGCTTCAGGGGCAGACGTCGAGCCTCATCTCTTCCAACGGATCTGAACTTGAACCGGCGAGGCCAGAGACGTGGCATGATGGACGTTTCGAGCCGGGGAAATTCATCATCTCCAATCACGCGGACGAACTGACGGCTTGGACGCCTTTACTGGCGTACCTGAACGGTAGCTCGTGGATGGCGATTCCGTGTTGCAGCCACGATTTGGGAGGCAAGAGATTCCGAGCACCGGCAAAATCAAAGGGCATGATCGCAAAGGACAAACCCCGGTGCACCTCCCTGAACGGTGGCCCTTTGGACGACGCCGTCGAGGACGACGATGATCCGAATAGGCAACAAGACCTCCAGCGTCTATCTCTCAACGCCGCAAAAGGTACCGAAGACACCATCACCTCCTCCACCTCTTCCTCCTCCTTCCCTTCTCCTCAAGCCAGCTTTCACACCTCCCAAGCCGCCGAAACCGGCTCCCTCGCCCAACCCACCAAAAACAACCAAAAGATGCCATCCGCCTACTCCACCCTCTGCTCCTACGTCTCCTCCCTCTCCCGCGAAGTCAGCTACATACCGTTAGAAGACATTTTGCGGATCCCCAGTACGCGGAATACCTGTATTCTCGGACGAGCCAGAGCACACCCAGGGGTGGTGAATGGGGAGGATGAGGACCAAGAGAGGGTGAGGAGGGAAGAGCTCGTGAGGGGAATCGTGGAGAGGGAAATGAAGATGGGTGTGCGGGAGGTGGGGAGGGAGTGGATTCGACGGGCGGAGGGGTTGAGTGTTAAGGGGACGGGTGGGCATTGAGGCTTTGTCCCGGGAGCAAACCTGAAGGAACGGGAGCTGAATCCTCAGGACAGGAGTCGTGCGGTCTGGCGGCTCATGGGCGAGTCATAATGTCTCGTCAAGATGCCCAGCTCACAGCACGCGAGGAAAGGCATGAAGATGTACGATTCGCTCGGAAGAAGAAAGTGAGGTACTCAATCATAACAAAGTTCGAGATTCGCCCGTTCGCTCTGCTGCATCATGCCATCGCTGCGTCAATTAGCTTCTTTCGAATTTGTCCTAATCGCATGAATTTTGAAACTCGCTCGCGCTGCTGTCGAACGCCGTCGCTGTGTCGTATGCCCCCTGTCGAATTGCTCGTCCGCATCATTCCATCATGTCATCGCGTCGTCTTGCTCGTCGTCTCCTCGTTTCCGTTCCACTTCATCTCGTCGTCGGCTTCGTTGATATCATCATCATCAGACTTCCCTGCGAGGAAAGCTTCGCATGGCCAAAAGGTGCTTCAACTCCCAACCAACCGGACCACCGCGCTCATAACCAACACTTCGCATGTTCAAGCTTCTGTCGAGCGCCCGCAGGCTGCTACGAATCATAAGAAACCCGACTCCTAGCCGGCTGACTCGCTCTCCGATCTCTCCTATCTTTACCTCCTCCACGTCCGTCACCCCTCCGCTCTCCATCCCGAGAGCGACGACGGCTGGAGTAAGAAGGTCTATCGCTGGAGAACTCGCTCGAAAATTCCGAGACTTTGTCCTGCACTTTTCACAAGTTAGCATACCATGCCCGTGGCTGACATCCTCGTTGGCGGGTGATGAAACATACCCGACTGCGCCAGGCCCGTCACCCGATCACGAAGCGACTTCTGTCGCTGCGGCTTCTCCTTCTCCTTCCTCTTCTCCCTGTCCAATTTCAGAGCGCGCTCGCGAGAGTGGTTGCGAGAATGAGATCTGGTGCGGGAATAGGACCTCGAACGAGGTGCACGGCGAGAGTCATGGCGGCGTGGGGGCGACTGCTGGCGCTCGTTTCCGGCTTCGTAGCCGCTGGCGTCTCGATGATCGTAGTCGCGATCGCGGCTGTTACGCGGTTGATCGAGGGTAGGACTGACGAGGTAGCCGGGTTGGTTACCAGGTGGCGCTTCTTGAGCGAGTGGGTTTTGGTGGTAGGGGCGGGGAGCCACGGGGCGGGCGTTCGGCGGAGGACTGCCGCGGTGACGGGTCTCCGGCCTGGTAAATTTGGGCTGTGCGAACGGTGGAGATGGCTGTTGCGGATAGTTGCCGTTCTGCGCTTGAGGCTGGCCGTGCGGAGAAAACGGCGGCGGAGACTGCAGAGGGCCACCATTGTGCTGCTGCTGCTGACCTGTCGGCCCACCGTAGAGGTGGGCATACGGCACATAGCCCGTCGAGATTCCACCCCTCAGCGTCGAAGTCGAGTGCACAGTCGGCGGCGGTCCTCTTGGATCACTTGCTGGAAAGGCGGATGAGTCGAAGCTCGGCGAATACACCTGCTCCGGACTCCACGTCGGCGATGGACTCCCCACCGCAGGCGCGTTGTTCGTGTTCAGTCCCATCGGTGGCCGATCCAACGGTCCTCCATACCGCGGCACAGGCGACTGATGCGACACAGGCTCGTTGTGCATCCGAGACCCTCGTCTACCCAAACCATCGCCGTAGCCATACCTCTCTCCTGAGCCGCTGCGCCGCGCACCACCATCTCGACTCCGCCGACTTCCAGAAGGACTGTCCAGGTCCTCCGTTCCATGCCTCCCACCATCGAACCGCGTGTGGCCATTTCGTCGACGATGCCCGTTGTCGGATTGATAGCCCTTGTCGCGCTCGTCCTTGGTCGATCGATCATCTTCGTATTCGTCGTCGGAGTACCGTCGACTAGTGCTTCGACTCTTCTCCGTCCTCATCTCGCTGTCGTCTTCGCGCTGTTTCCCCTCGACCCGTGCTTCGCGCTCCTTTCTTTCCTTGAACAATAAATCCCCGGCGATGGGAATCTTCTCGAACCAGTGGTCGGGTACCTATTTTCCGTTAGACATCACTTTCGATCAATCCCTGCAAACATCTGTCGTTCGCAGATCGGATGCGGGATGGAAAGTGAAGGTGAAGTGATACCTTGTCAGCTCCCCACAAGACGCCTAATGCCAAGTTAGCCTCCAGTCGCTTTCAATCAGGTTTTTGTGATTTTTGACGCATGGTCGTCGTCAATCAGGTTTTCGGCCCGCGTAGATCCTGCCAGGTACATACCACGCAGGATTAACTTTTCCATGTGTGCCATGTTGACGGTTGATGTTGTGTGATATGACTCGAGTGAAGGGCAAGATTGGTGGTGTTGGGTTGTTGTTGTTCGGTCGGGGTTGAGGAATTGATGGAAGTGAGGTTTCGTTTGCAGCACGTACCTGTCAATGCCAGACCGGTGCCCGCCATGTTGGCCGGTCGGCTGATACAAACGGAGCGGTTGCCTTCGTGTTTGTCACTTTTACTTCGACCTCAGGGCACTTGGCCTTGTGTACCGGCCGGAATGAAGCCAACAGAACTCGACCTGTATCGGAGTGCTGTGTTCCTCCTCCTCTTCACCCTTTCTATCCTTCCTCTATACCTTCTATTCCCTGCTTTCCAGACCACGCACAGAACTGTCGCACGTCTCCGTCACAATCACAAAACAACAAGTCGTATCGACGCGCAAGTTTAGCGGTGAGGCGATCGTCCCAAGCCGAGGAAGCAGGCAGTCCGCCAGAGGTTCGAGCTGGTCAACCCTAAGCACACTCCTCCTCTTTCATCAACTCTTCCAATCAATAACGACGACCAGCTCCAGGGAACAGTACCAGCAGAGGAAGAGGACCCAAGCAGCCAGAAAATCCGAGAGGCAAAAATGTGTGTATGTACCTGCACGAGCAAGGGCCCTCTCCCAGATCCTTATACTGCAGGCCAGATGGATCACGGACAAGGGTGTGCATTCAAGCGATGTTTGTGCAGAGCAAACGAAGGAAGACTTGGAGCCTCGCCCAGCGAACTGTGTGGATCACCTCCACGTATATTATTGCGTACATTACATGTTCTCGACGTTTCGCACACCGCTCGTTTACGCTTCTTCTCTTCACGAATCACGACGTCACAGAGCCCCCCCAACCTCTCGTCTCTCGCCACGTGGAAAAATGAGACGAGATCCTCGCGGCGGTGCAACCAGAGGTCACGCGATGCATATGATCGCCGCTGTGACGGCTGTAGTCTCTGCTCGAGCTCTTTCCGTTTCTTCACCTCCCATCGTCCACCGATTCACTTTCTCCCCATCGAACCCCGCCACGCAGCCAGCAATGATTTGAAGAAGAGCGACAGGGATATACCTCCACCTGCAACACCACACGTGGGTGATGAGACCGACATCGTCGAAAAGCCCGACCGTGGGCGACTGGAAGAAGACTGGGAGTCTAGATCGCTATAGCTCACCGCTCTTTACAAGCACAATGCACGAAGCCGTCCGAACCAAAAGTTGCTTGCCCGAGGCAAAAGACATGAGTTCCACCCAAGTCAGCTCGTTGCTGTGGTGGTAGAGAATCATGTACCTGCCTTGCCATATATGGTATCATATCATTAGATCCGTCCCCGTTTCTGCGCCTCAACCTCCCTTTCCTTTCCGAAAGTGCTCACACAATCTCCTCAGTCTCGTCTTCTACCTCCGCGCCCGGTCCGGAGTCGAACCGCATGTCCGACTTCTCCTTCTGCTTCACCCTTCCACTTCCACTTTCCAGCCCCAAAATCCTCGCTCCACCCGTGCTGGCAGTTGCAAACCCACTGACCCTCTTGCCACCAGTGCCCGCGTGAAAGACACTTTTCCTCCCTCTTTTCCTCGTCCGCACACCGCCCTCCAACCGCAACACAACACCCTCAAGTCCACACTTAGCTTCCGTCCTTTTCAAGTGACTCGTGCCAGCGTCTTTGATGCGCGCCATCATACCTCTCAACTGTGCTACGATGGCGTCGATCCATTCGTTGTGGACCTTCTCAGCCGCCGTTTCCGGGGGAAGGCTAGGGCGCGTGAAGAACAGAAAGGAGGCTGATTTGGAATCGTCGGTGAGTGCGGGTGTTTTGGGGAGGGAAGGAGTGGGATGGAGGGTTGTGTAGGGTTGGAAGCCCGCTCCGAGGGCTATGTCCAGGACTCGGGTCAGGGCGGACAGGAGGGTGTAGTCTGTTGTCTCGCAGATGGTGAAGGATAGATTGGTGCGGAGGGCGCGGTAGATGGATGTGGGCCAGTCGTGGTCGGCGATTGAGGCGACTTTCCATGTTGTCGCAGGGGAGGTGGAGAAGCATTCGAGAGCGAGACGGCGGCGGAGGGCGTGGGCGCGTGGAGTGTTGGCTGGAAGGGACGCGATTACATGGTAGCGGTGAAGAGGCGAGAGGGACGCGATGGTCTGATCCCCTTCCAAGGCCAGAAGGCTGGAGTCGAAGCATTTCTGCAGCACCTCCGTGAGTACCTCTTCGAAGAGCGCTGAAGATAGCTCGTCAAGCATGCTCTGGATGCCCGAAGCTATGAGACCCGAGATGTTGGCATCCTGCTTGACGAGCTCGTCAATATTGAGCAAGGCCAGCTCCTGCACTGCAGCGCCGGTCACCGCTGGCGCTACTGTATCAATCCCATCGTCGGTGGACGCACATACTACGAGCGCTCGCAGCCTTTGTTCCAGACCGAGAGGTAAGGCCTTGACCGTCTCGCGCGGCCTATTGCCTTTCCGAGAGCCGGCTTGTGTGCTGTACGCTATCGAAATCGAGGGAATGTAGTTGAACGCCTCACCGCCGCACACGAGCTTGGTCGTTGCTCGAACGATGCCAACATAAGCATCGCGGAGCTGCGCGCTGGGTTCATGCGCAATTTGATCCGCGAACCATACCGTCATGGGCAACGGGAAAGGATATTTCGCCGCCAGCTCCGCCACAAATCCAGTAATACAAGCCTGGATGCGCGACGTCTCATTTCGAAATATCCTACTCCACGGCTCTTCCGGGAGACTGTCCACCGGGAACGGCTCATCTGATACCATGGGTCTGTCGTGCAGGAAGTAATGGAACTGCTCCGCATTCTGCAGTGCCTCCGTTCTCGCCAATGCGAGACGGACTCTCTCCTGGTCCTCATCATCGCTATCCGCTGCTGCCAGTAGTGCACTGCTTCCCATGTCCGCCGGTTCTCGGGTCTTCGCGAGCTCTTCCCTTTGTGCCGACTCCTCCAGCGCCATCTCCATGCTGGCAATCATAGCATCGGACATATTCTGCTTCTCTTTCTGCGCCACCAAGTCCTTCAAGCTGTTCCTGTAGACTTTGCGAGGCGGAGACTTGGCCAGCATATCTAAAGAGCTTTGTTTCGATCCATTTGATATTCTCGCGCTCTGTCTGCCTGGCATTGCGGGCGTATTTCTGACCTCAAGAGGCGGAGATAGCTTGACTCTCTTATTGGAGATAAGATCCATGATGTCTGGAAGGTCCTCCCCACTGCTATCGTCTGTATCCGAGTCTGAGTTTGTAACACCTTTCAGCCCTCCTTTTACCACCCTCTTACTGGAGCTCGTCGTGCTGATCGGATGGGAGGACGGCTGAGAGCTGAGGGGCAGACTGGAAAGTGTCGAGCCGGAGGAGAAGGAGAAGCCAGCTCGCTTCGGAGCTGCAGGTCGACTAAATACTGGTTGTGGTGGAGGAGGAGGAGGTGCTGACACCTGCTCTTCTGACTTCCGCTTCGGACTGCTTAGCAAGACCCTTTGGTTCGGGCTGATCGATTTGCGATATGGCGAGTCCGGCGTCGGTGTGACCTCCGCATCGCCATTGATAGGATTGGCAATGAAGCGTGGGTAGGACTTCGTTGGTGTGACTGAGATTGAAGAGCTTTTCGACGGTACTGCTGTGGGAGAGGAGTGCTTCTGCCTTCCACGTTCGCGAGACGGTAAGGTCACTGCAGACAGCGAGCTAGACAATGGTGAGGTCGATGATGGACTCTTTCGAGGTCGTCCCGGGCCATTCTTCTTAGGAGTAGCATGTTTCAATCTCTTTGGTGAGTCCTTGGACTGTTGTGAAGCTCGACGTGGGCTGTTGGAGGCAGTAGACGACGGTCTTGACGCGACCACGATTTCCTCCTCGAGGATGCTGCTTTGAGGGATGTACTTTTTGAAGAAACTCGTAATAGTCCGGTTGCTGCCATCAGCTTTGGATGGCGCCATGAGAACAATAGACGAATGTCACCGAGACATTGTGGGAATTCGTTGGCAAGGTGGTCGCGCATGGAGCGCTCTCACGTCGCGCGGCATGGGTGGACGCGTCGGACGGGCCGAAAATTCGAAGAGAGAGTGCGTCGTGCTCAATTGTACACTGCTTCTTCTTCTGGCTCCAGCCTCCACCTCCTGACGCTTTCTTCTGCTTAACAATCACACGGCGAACCGGATCTACTGCACGCCCGACTGCGAAAATCGATCCCGTCCGTCAGCGAGTGGAGCATGCATCTATATCGGAGAACGATGTACGAGCGGTCCGGGTCGGTCATGCGTTTTTACTGCGGCAGATACGACAGTGATGCCATCATGCCTCAGCAAAGAGTTTCCTCGGAATGAGCGGCAGCAACATCCGCGTAGGAGGTAGGAGATGTGTCCGCCAGCGAAGGTTCAAAAGAAATGCCTGCGATCTGCCTCGATACAGGCAGATGGCGGTCGACTTCTTCCAGTAGAATAGAACAGTCGGATTGGTCATGTCGGGTTGGTCAACCGTCCGCAGTCACCACCACCAATATAGAATCCGTCGAGGCGTGTCTTTCATCCAGCAGCGATCCTTCGATGCGATGCCTCGCAGTCCCGTTTCACTGTTCCGCCTCGCGGATGCCGTTGCCCGTTGCATGTCTTGTGGAAAAGGAAGGACAACTTTGACAGAGACACACCATCGACAAGACACACAATTCATTCACTTTCCCATAAAACATTGCCATCAAATCATCAACTTCCCTGCACACGAAAGCCAACCAACCCACATGCACGGATTGCACAAGGGGTTATCTCCGCCCGCGCGGTAGAACTAAAGCCAAAGTTCCGGGGAGTGGTCCCTCTTCTCTCAGCTCGCTCTCACAGCCACAGGTGTCAACGACCAACGGACGAAAAAGAACTTCCCACCTCCACCTCCCTGCAACTGTGTGACATAATCCTCGACATCCACTCGTTTCACTCCAATTCCTCACCTCGTCGACCGCCCTCGCCCACGCCGAGAGAAAAAGGACATCAGGTCGCGTCGACGATATAAACACACGTCCTCCTCCCGCCGCCCTCCCAAATTCCGACGGACCCCCATTCCTCCTGATGCGCAGCCCCACGAGATAGTCCTCAGCCGTCGCGCGCCGCATGTTCAATCCGCGACGCCTTCCACCGTCGCAGCGACCGGCCACTCCGAGGCACACTGTATCACTTCTGGGCAGCAATGGCCATCACCTACGATGACGACGCGCCGCCCTCGTCGACTCCTGCGGGCGCCGAGCAGAGTCAACCTCTGAATCGCATGAGATGGGCCACTGTGCGGAAACCTGGGCGGAAAGGCACAATAAAGAGACGGTCCATCTTCAACCGGCATGCAGCGCGATTGAGTCTCAGCAGGCAATCCAAAGACACCGCTACGCCCGAGGCGGAGGATATCGCCGAAGACAAGCCACCGGAAGGGCAAACACAACGAACGATCTATGTCAACCAGGCATTACCGGAGTCTGCGCGAGATGAACACGGAGCACCCTTACAGACTTTCAAGCGAAATAAAATCAGGACCGCCAAGTATACAGCCATCAGTTTCCTTCCCAAGAACTTGTGGTTCCAGCTCCACAACATTGCCAATGTCTACTTTATCTTCATTGTCATCCTAGGTGTATGTATCGCCATGTCCCTGACAGGGATGCCGCTGATAGTCTCCTAGATATTTTCCATTTTCGGTGTCGTCAACCCTGGCCTGTCCGCCGTGCCGATTATTGTTATTCTCACCATCACTGCAATCAAGGACGCTGTGGAAGATTGGCGGAGGACTGTTCTGGATAACGAACTGAACAATGCGCCCGTGCATCGACTGGTGGACTGGAATAATGTCAACGTGTCGGATGAGAAGGTTGGCTGGTGGCGACAGTTCAAGAAGGCCACCACAAGAGGCATTATCGCGTCATGGAGGTTTTGGAAAAGCCGCAAGAATGCGATGAAGGGGAAGAAGAAGGGGCAGGCCTATCAGGATCCAAAAGGGGATGCAGAGATGGAGGAGCAAGACGATCGCCGTATGAGTACGCTCACCACTCGTTTGGATGAGGAGGAGCGCGCGCACGAATACGGAGATGGGGATGTCGAGTTGACGCCTGTGCCATCTCCGGGGCACAGAAACAAGGACACCTTTGACAAACGGGTGGAGGGAGAATATTTCGGGCAAGGAGACCATGGAAATCAGCAGGACACATTGCGTGTCCCACAGCAGGGCTCGGACGGCAAACTCGCGGAAATTCCGATCCCCAAAAGAAACTACGGCAGTCTGATCAACCCGAACAAGGAGCGCGCAGAGACGGCTCGGTTCAAGAAAGAGTTCTGGAAGGATGTACGCGTGGGTGATTTCGTCCGTCTCTACAACGACGAGGAGATTCCTTCGGACATCATCGTTCTCGCCACCAGCGACAGTGATGGTGCTTGCTATATTGAGACGAAGAACTTGGATGGAGAGACTAATCTCAAGGTCCGAACCGCGCTCTACTCCGGACGACAGATCAAACGAGCCCGTGACTGCGAACAGGCCGACTTCGTCATCGAAAGTGAACCACCCCATGCTAACCTCTATGCCTACTCCGGTGTGGTGCGATGGAACCAGTACGATGCAAAGGACACATCGGCTCCTCCAAAAGAGATGGCTGAACCTGTGGGCATCAACAACCTGCTTCTCCGTGGCTGTACGGTCCGCAACACCGAATGGGTTCTGGGCGTGGTCGCTTTCACCGGTGAGGATACCAAGATCATGTTGAACTCTGGCATCACGCCATCGAAACGACCAAAGATTATGCGTGATCTCAACTGGAACGTCCTCTACAACTTCATAATCCTGTTCGTTATGTGTCTGGTCGCCGGCGTGGTCAATGGCTATTATTGGGGAAAGGGAGGAGAATCACTCGACTTCTTCGACTTTGGCTCCTACGGCTCCTCCCCTGGTCTCAACGGATTCATCACATTCTGGGCGGCCATCATTCTGTTTCAGAACTTGGTGCCCATCTCCCTGTACATCTCGCTCGAAATTGTGCGTAGTACGCAGGCCTTTTTCATCTACTCGGATACGTACATGTACTATGAGAAGCTGGACTACCCGTGTACTCCCAAGTCGTGGAACATTTCCGACGATCTGGGCCAGATCGAGTACATCTTCTCCGACAAGACGGGTACCCTCACACAGAACGTCATGGAGTTCAAGAAGTGCACGATCAACGGACATCCTTATGGCGAAGCGTACACTGAGGCCTTGGCTGGCATGCAGAAGCGTATGGGCATAAATGTGGAAGAGGAAGGTGCGAAAGCAAAGCAACAGATCGCAGAAGATCGTGTGGTCATGCTGGAGCGCATTCGCAAGATTCACGACAACCCATATCTCCGCGATGATGACCTCACGTTCGTGTCGCCGCAATTTGTGGCAGATCTAGACGGCGAAAGTGGTGTAGACCAGAAGACCGCGACCGAGCAGTTCATGCTTGCACTGGCATTATGCCACAGCGTCATCACAGAAAGAACACCGGGCGACCCACCCCGAATCGAGTTCAAAGCGCAGAGTCCCGACGAGGCCGCTCTAGTCGCGACCGCGCGCGACGTCGGCTTTACCGTCATCGGGCGCTCCAACGATGGCATTATCGTCAATTACCTCGGCGAGGAACGCGAGTACACCGTCCTCAACACGCTCGAGTTCAACTCGACGAGAAAACGGATGAGCTCCATCCTTCGCATGCCGGATGGTAAAATTATGCTGTACTGCAAGGGTGCTGATAGTATCATTTACTCTCGTCTGAGGAAGGGCGAGCAGGCTGAGCTTCGGAAAACAACCGCTGAGCATCTTGAGATGTTTGCCAGAGAAGGTCTGCGGACGCTATGCATCGCGCAAAGAGAGCTGGGTGAAGAAGAGTACCAGAAGTGGAATGTTGACCACGAGCTCGCTGCTGCTGCTGTGCAAGACCGTGAAGACAAGTTGGAAGAAGTCGCTGACCGCATCGAGCGCGAATTGACACTGATCGGAGGCACCGCCATCGAAGACAGGTTACAAGACGGCGTGCCAGATGCGATAGCATTGCTCGCCCAAGCCGGTATCAAGTTGTGGGTGCTGACGGGTGACAAGGTCGAGACCGCCATCAACATCGGCTTCTCTTGCAATCTTTTGGACAACGACATGGACTTGATTGTGCTGAAGGTCGACGACGACGACCATCGCGCTGCAGAGATCGAGCTGGACAAGCACCTTGCTGTCTTTGGAAAGACGGGCGACGATGCGGAGCTGAAAGCGGCAAAGAAGAACCACGAACCGCCTGCGCCGACGCACGCGCTTGTTATCGACGGAGACACGCTCAAGGTTGTGCTTCACGACGATCTACGACAAAAGTTCTTACTGCTATGCAAGGAGTGCAGATCAGTGCTTTGCTGTCGTGTGAGTCCGTCGCAGAAGGCTGCAGTGGTCAATCTTGTCAAGCGCACTCTGGAAGTCATGACCTTGTCAATCGGTGACGGTGCCAACGACGTCGCCATGATTCAAGAGGCGGACGTCGGTGTCGGTATCGCTGGTGAAGAGGGACGACAAGCTGTGATGAGTTCGGACTACGCTATCGGCCAGTTCCGGTACTTGACACGATTGTTGTTGGTGCACGGAAGGTGGGACTACAAGAGAATGGGAGAGTGTGTTGCCAATTTCTTCTACAAGGTGAGATTGATCAATATTCCTGCTTTGATGACGACTTGCTAATACGACAGCAGAACATCATTTGGGTATTTGCCCTATTCTGGTACCAAATCTTCGCCAACTTCGACGGGTCATACGCCTTCGACTACACATACATTCTGCTCTTCAACTTGGCCTTTACCTCGCTTCCGGTCATCTTCCAGGGTATTCTCGACCAGGATGTCGACGACAAAGTATCCCTCGCCGTTCCACAACTCTACCGCCGCGGCATTGAACA
Organism: Zymoseptoria passerinii SP63; assembly: GCA_000223825.2. Lineage (NCBI taxonomy): Eukaryota > Fungi > Ascomycota > Dothideomycetes > Mycosphaerellales > Mycosphaerellaceae > Zymoseptoria > Zymoseptoria passerinii. The sequence goes on along the minus strand of AFIY01000224.1, from coordinate 46,271 downwards.
GAAGGAGTGGACCCAGACCAAATTCTGGGTCTACATGTTCGACGGCCTCTACCAATCCGTCATCTGTTTCTTCTTCACCTACATCCAGTTCCAGTCGGCGCGCTTCAACACCATTTCCGGACGCAACGTCAACGACTACAAGCGACTCGGTGTATACATCGTCAATCCCATCGTGGTCGTCGTCAACGTGTACATCCTCATGAACACCCTTCGCTGGGATTGGTTCATGTGCATGATCACCGCCATCTCCATCCTGCTCATCTGGTTCTGGACGGGCGTCTACACCTCCTTCACCGCCGGCTTCACCTTCTACCATGCCGCGTCCGAAGTCTACGGCGCCCTTTCTTTCTGGGCAATCTGTCTACTCACCATCATCGTCTGTCTCCTCCCTCGATTCGCCGCCAAAGCCTACCAGAAAATGTACCATCCGTACGACATCGACATTATCCGCGAACAAGTCCGACAAGGGAAATTCGACTACCTCAAAGACATTGATGCGAACACCACCTCGCCCGCCGTCTTCGCCAACAAATTCGCCAACTTCACCACTTCATCTTCCGAGTCCTCTCACCCGGGCATGATGAAAGAACGGAAGCACACCAACGATCCAAGTGGTCGCAACACCTTCGACGAAGACATGCGTCCCATTTACCCACCCTCAATCGCCGCCACCGCCGCCACGCGCAATCCTCGCTCCCACAACGGCTCTGACGGCACAGACTACACCGGCCATGGCCGCAACTCCTCTCTCGACCGCGCATTCCCACCCGTCTACTCGCAAACCGTGCAGCCTCCTCCCATCACCACCGCCGGCGTCCAGCAACCGTCCGCGAATTTCTCCAGCCCAAAACCCGCCCCCCAACCCAGCGGCGGCGCATTACAAACCGCACCGACAAGTCCGGTGATTACGCGGGACGACTACGAGAATCCGGACCTGGGCACGCAGGAGGCGGAGTATGAAGTCCGGAGACCGCAACGTCCGAGTTTCGATCGGTTGAGAAGTAGTATGGATCGCACGAGGCATTCGTTCGAGCAGAGTCGGGATTTCACGAGTGCGGCCTATCTGGCACGGGTGGAGAGTAGTCATAGTGGGATCAGTGAGGGGAGGGAAATGAGTCGAGATCGGAGGAGTCAGGAGAGGAGGAGGAATGAGGGGCGGTGATGAAGGAGGATGAGGAGGAGGGGGTGATGTGATGTGATGATTTGCGATGCGATGGGAGGATACCCTGTGTTTCTCTGGCGTTTTTGGGACAGCGTGGATTGGATGAGCTGAGAGGTTCTTGGGTTGGGATGGGGACGAGGGTGGGATTATTGGTATCCACTTCGTTTTGGGGGTTTGTTGGCGACGCTCTCTCTGAAGTAGAAGTAGATTCTTTATTTTTATGAAATAGTTTGTCAACAGTCCTTCCTTGTACGAGGTGCACCGGTGTGGAGACCGATTCTTTGACACGGCGGGACACGAAAAGACATGGGAGAGAGAGAGAGGAAAGCATTGAGGCGAACAGTCAGCCTGTTTTTAAAGAACGACAATATCTCAACGGAGTCGACGACGTGGGCCGGGAGAATGAGGGCTGTCATTCTGGAAGGGGGAGCAAGACGTCAGCAGGGAGGTTTTGACGTGGAGGTCGAGTTGATGCTGCTTGCGTGTAGGTGGCTACTCGAGCAGGCGTGACATTGCTTCGCACTGTACTCAGTTCTTGGACTTGTATGCCTCGATGGCGGTCTCGAAGACACTCTGAGAAGTAGGATCGATGCAGTTTGAGGTCGGCCGTGGCTTGGTGAGGACTTGTGGGTTTGCTGAGTTAACCGATTTTGTTGTCTAGGAATTGTTCACGAGGAAGTCGGAGACGAGGAAGATCTTTATCGCATGGTGGGATCTAGGAAACTAGTTCATGCACCTTGTGCCCGTGCTAAGGATGAATTGCAAGCGGTGGACGGATGAAGTACACATATTTTATGCAGAATAGTGAAGCAAGGAAAGTCGATCATTCCTCGATGACGCCGTGGTCAAATCAAACGCCACAGCGATCGTAGCTGGAATAGTTGCTCACATCAGCGTGTTCAGTGAGCAGATCGATGACTTTCCGATCCCGCTCGTCCCAATCACGATTCGTCTTCGCAAAACTATACACACTGTCAGCGTCGATTCCACGCCTTCAACCGCTCACAAAAGCAAGCGAGGTGTACTCACATGGTCTCCAAAGGATGTATCGAACTCCCCTCATAATGCCCCGATCGCAAAATATCATTCGCGCCCCCTCTTCCCTCCGCCGTATGTTCTCCATCGACGCACCACTCCAAAAACTTCTGTGTATCCTTCCCGCTAGGTCCTGCGTGCGCTCCGAACCGCCCTTCCATGGCGTACACCGATCCGCCACTCCCCGTGATCATCCCCGTCAACTGCGTCTCCCCATCCCGCACAGCGGAGTCCATGGTTTCGTAGCACTTCATACCCGGCAGAAGCGTGTTTACGAGCGTTTGCTGGGTGAAGGCTAGGATCATGGATTGGAGATGAGGAGGGTGGTCCCACATGTTGTTGGCGCAATTCCAGGTCATGCCTACGAATTTCGTCTGGGCGTCTAGCTTGTCCCAGTAGGCATCGCTCCAGCAGGTCTTGTCCGCCCAAGATGGCAAGAAGGGACCACGGAGGGAGGAATTGATGAAGATGTAGCGTTTGTAGGTAGATGTCAAGGTAGAGTTGCTGGTTAGGATCTCGTAGTACCCGCCAAGGTCGAAGCATTTGTTTTCCCGCTCGATGACCCGCACGTTGGGGAGGATGTGTAAGTCAGTGAGATCAAGCGTGTGCTCGCCGTTGAGCATGAAGATGAAGTCGGCGGCGGAGTGTAAAGCGTGACGGCGGAAGAAGGCGAGGTTGATGAGGGACTCGGTGGTTTCGTGGTAGGAGTAGAGGATCAGGTCGCGGCCAGACGTGGACTGAACAGATGATGTGGGCCCGACGCTGTGGTGCCTGCGCTGGGCCCGGGCTTGGAAGGCTTGGACTACAGACTCGAGGTGGATGGTGCGAGATTGGAGGACTGTGATGTGATGGTAGGAGAAGATGCAGACGAGGATGAGGAGGATGATGGCTGGCAGCTGTCCTTTGCACATAGCCAGCATGATTGCTACTGACCAGAGAGACGTTGAACGAAAGTCATGGCCAAAGTCTCTGGGGCCATGAGAACCATTTACACGTTCAGCGTCAATGCAAGGCGCGTCACGCCAAAACCCCAGAGGATTCAGGAATGCAGAAAGGTCTAGGTTGCTTGCCGGTCTGGGCCCTGGAGAGGAGCGAATCGCGTGGCATCTTTTAATTTCTGTCATTCTGAGAACCTTTGAAAGAAATGCTTGTTCTTCGTGGAGAACATAAATGCTTCGAGTTGTAACGCACGCTCAAGCGAGACGTCTGCTGTCATGGTCTGCAGATGGCGAGGTAGTTGTGAACTGGTTTTCGAGGAATCGCCGCTATGGCACCTCCATCGCCCTCAGATGTGGAAACAGCTGTCCGTGCATCATGAAGGTCGTTCGAGCAGGTCGACGGTGTTGAGGAGAAAGAAGGAAGGTGAAGTCAAAGAAGCAGAGCAAGGGCAAGGTCGATGACCACTAGCGCGCTTTCTGACGTCTTGGCATTGCCCGCTCGAAGCATCATTGAACTAGACAAGACCAGACAAAACAATCGAATTCATCTCCGCTACGATCCTGACCCTCGTTCGACCCGACAGAGTCCTTCTCAGACACGAGCCCGATCTATCCAGTCGCGCAGGACGAGACTGGCAAATCCGCCACCATGAAGACAATCACATATGTGAAGATGGCACTAGCGTCAGCGCAGCCCGGTCTTCATCCCTATATCTCATACTGACATCTTCCAGCGGCGGCGCAATGTGTGTCGGCGGCCCAGCACTCATCTACTGGGTGACTCCGACTGAGGAAGAGCTGTTCCTGGTATGCGGCATCGACTCCGAGATAGGTCCAAACAAACCACTGACCGAGAGCAAACAGAAATACAACCCAGAGCTTCAAAAGCGATCGTTGGAGAAGCGCAAAGAGAACCAGGAGAATTTCGACGAGTTTGTGAACAAGTTGAAGGAGTACTCGAAGTCTGATAAGCAGAGTAGGTATTATCCTTCTGTCTACCGATATTGGCAGTGCTGACCAGTGATGTAGTCTGGACGGTGTGGGAACAGGAGGCGGAGAAGCACAGAAAGGCGGGCGTCACGGCTGAACTGAACAGGAGAAAGGACGCGGAGGCAATGAAGCAGGAGATCAAGAATTCGCTGAAGTAGCGTTGTCCTGGGCGTTTCTTTGAGAGTTTCGGATATGTATGCATGAACTCCAAGCTTTTCTCTTTTTGCTGATAGTTGACATGTCTCGATTCTGTAAATATATGCGCCTTTGCCGGAAGCGATGGCTGCTCACAGAATGGAGCAGCTGTCTTCCGTCACACACACTTCTCCATGTGCCCGCTCTCTCTGTCGTGGCTTAGTCTCGCACCACGGCCTTACGCAACGTCGTCTCAGAACTTTGGCTTCTTGCCTGAGGCTTTACCATCGTCACTTTCACCGTACTCCCGCTTGACACGGGTGGTTGTATCGACTTTCGACTGATCCGGCGCTGGAACCGTCGATGTCTCTCCAACCGCGGGCCAGACGACCAATTTGCCGCCAACGAATCTCCACGTCGGCTTGTTGTCCCTCTCAGGTTGCTCGAGCTTGGCTTCGGCGTTTGGCTCGCCCGATACGAACGCAGACATCACAGAGCTCAAGAAACGCGTGTTCCGCAGGCCTCTGGACTCGGGTTTCTCTTTCTTGATCGCCGCACTCTTCTCCGCGAGCTCTCTCTTGATCGCGGGCATGACATCTGGTTCCTCATCATCTTCATCAGCCGCAGTCGTCCCGACTCGCCTGGTGGAGGTTACCGAGTTGTTCCTTGCTACCTTCTCCGCCATTTGAAGCCACTGCGCTTTCTTACTCCAAGCCCACTGCCCGAGCCAGCTATTTTCCTCGTCCGGATTCCAACGATCCGGGAATTTCGTCCGCAGACTCCCCTTCCCGCTCGCCTCGTTCGCCGCCAAGAATTCATCACGAAGCTTGAACAGGTGCTCCAGGCGGGCACCCCGAGGGATGTCAGATGCTCCAGCATCTCTCTCGATAAACTTTATGAACTTCTCTCTGAGGATGCGATGTTCCACGTTGCGCGTATATTCGAATGTGCCCGGTGTGTGTCCCGGCGCCCTTTGCCTTGCTTTGGGGAGTTTTGGACCAGGAGTTGCGGTAGTTGTAGGTGCGATTGCGATATCGTGATCAGCTGCCGGATCGGGTTCGGGAGTCGGGGCGGAAAATTTGGATTCGGACGAGGACGAAGAGGAAGATGAAGACTCTGATGGTGATGGCGACGGCGTGCGAGCATCTGGCTCTGCACCTTCCATCGTTGAGAGCGACTCGGCTCGCATGATCGAGACGACGCTACCACGAGCCTCAGTCTTTTGCTGTTTCTCTCTACACCAGAAACAACGGCCGTGACAGGAATGGTCGTGTTGGTGGCGCGATCGTAATGCACTCATGAGCGCGTATAGGTCGTTTCACAGCGTTGAATGGATGTTGTCGTTGACCACACCCTGAAAGGTGTTGTGGTGTTGAGAAATGAGAGTGTTGTTCGACAGCCTAATTGTCTGCCGGTGCGATGGTGACGCATATGAAAGGTGAGAATCATGAGCACTTGTGTTGTCATCTTGCTGTGAAGGTCACAACACTCAAAGATCCATGCCTCACCCCGGCTGTGACAAGTGAGTTGTCCGCTCTTCAGTCACCATCACCATCATCCCGCACACTCCTATCAAAGAACCCTCTAATCTGCCTCGCAGCCTGCCCACCCACCAACTTCTCCAACTCCGCCTGCTCCGCGTTCGCCACGTCCTGCACATTTTCAAACTTCAGGATCAGAGCCTGCAACACCTTGGCGTTGACACCGGGCACCGCTCTCAGCATATCCGGCGGCGTCTGGTTGAATGTCCTCGTCTCCGCGTCTTCGCCCTCTCCGAGACCCAGCTGCACCGCTCGAATTGGGTCCGGCTCCTCTTGCTGCTTCTTCAGCTCTTCAAAGATTTCTGCAGTCTGGTATGGCGAGCTGGACCAGATGATGCGTAGTTTCGGGAAAGCGAGAGTGAGCAGCACGAGTTTTGACTGCAAGTCTGAGCCGACGAGGTTACTGCCACTGGACGCGGAGTAGTCGGCGAAGGGTTCGAGGGTGAAAGCTTTCTGGGCGTCAAACTCGATGAGCAGCATGGGGATTTTGTAGTACTGTAGCATTGTCTCGGCTTGATTGTACAGGCGTCCATCGGAAAAGGAAGAGATCAAATCTTTGATACTCTTCCGTTCCACGCAGATGTCCGGTGTGAGGACGTAGTCGCCGACCGTCAGCATGCAAGGTACAACCACCATGTTCCGGCCGTGGATGAGTGAGGGCAAGCTGCTGCGGAATTCGCGTACGTCGACAACGACTCGTGGTGGCTCGGCTGTGGCAGCTAATCGACCCCCACCTGCGATGCGAGTGTTGACAGTCCGGAGGAAGCTCTCCTGCGGATCCATGTTGTCGGTGTCATGAGTGAATGTCAGCGCCATGTTGCCGCGTTCGCGAATCAGCTTCGCAAAAGAGTCCTTCTCTCGGCGCACTGCAGACAAGTATCGCTGCTCCTCGACACTCCCTCCGTAGTACATGAAGTACACTCGCACTTGGCGATTCCCGTGACTGCTGCGGTACATCTCTATCCGCCTGATGAATGCCGCATCCGGCTCGTACATGATCACATATCTCGGCTTGACTTCTTCAAGCAGGTGATCATCTTTGTCACCGTCGTAAGGGTGTACTAGTACAAGGTCTTTCATATCATAAAGTTCGTAATAATCTTCCATGTCGTCAAGTGGATCCGCTCCGAGGTCGACCCTGGTAGCATTGTTGTCTTCGGCTTCATTCTGGGCGAGCTCTCGCAAAAGAGATTGGATGTGGGCGTCTTTGTCTCCTGCGACTTGCACGGTGCCACCGATGGTTCGCGAAGGGGCGGAACCACCACCGCCACCTCCACGAACTCTGCGTCGTTTGTTGGGGGGTGCCCTGCCTCCTCGATTGCCTTGTCCATTCGTGGATGTGCCGTTGATTTCCTTCTGGTTTGCGGCGAACAGATTGCTGCTCACCCGAGCGAAGTCCGTCTTCCACTGAAGATAGTATCGAAGCTTGCGCCGTAGCATATATTTGGCACTCGGGTTCCGCTCGAAAGGCTCGTCCTCGTCATTGCCAGACAACATCTGCTCGTCGGACTCTTTGTAAGCGGTCTGGAGGTACTCGCGCAATTGTCGGCATGTTCCCTGGTCGCCGCACATGATCAAGATACTGCCACTAGATTCATCCTGAGTCTGAGGATGAAAGTAGACATCACGTTCGATCTCCTCCAGAATCTCAGCCAACAGAGCCCACTTTGGCATCTCCTCGAGAACTGGATTGAGACCATCCGTCTCAGACGTCGCCAGGCCTTCGGTTATCTTGCCAGTATACACTCGTCTCTTGGCGGATGCGAATAGGGTATGCGCCGCATCAAGGAACAGCCAAGGCGACTGGTTATTCCGGTTGGAGCCTTGTGGCGGCGCAGATGCGGCAAGTACAGTGTCCAGGTACTTGTGAAAGTCGACCGCGTTGAGGACAAGCAGAGAATGCAGAATATGCCTGAGTATGCCCAAGTCTCGTACGATCTGCCGTGTCCGGAAGCTCGTCCGATGCCAGACCGGGTCCAGCTGTCTCCTCACAATCGAGTCAAATGATCTATGCAGTGCGCTGTCCAGATTCCAGTCGTCCATCTCGAGTCCTGGATTTGCCTTCTTCAGCTCGGCTATCGACACTTCCACACATTCCATGACCGCGTTCTGGATATCTCGCATGGCCTCTGTCATGGGCACTTCCAGTTCAATGACCTCCGCCTTCCGCCGCCCCTCCAGCGACTTAGCCACAGTGACATGGAATCGGGGATACAGTACCGGCTTTCGCAGGAACAGATTCCGTAGGATGTTTGACAGCGGCTGAAAGCCCGAGGTGAAAGGCTCAGGCTGGTCTGAAAATGCTTTCAAGAAGCCCTTCTTATTCTTCTGCCTGTATATCCGGACGATAAAAGCCTCCAAGCTCGTCGCCGCCATTCGATCCGCATGTAGCACCACCACACCCGTCACCATCGCTGGATCCAACAGACCACTCAGAAAGTCCACGATCAATATCCGACTTGTGATAGAGCATATGCCGCCTCTTTTGTACATTTTTTCCCGCGTTCCCACATTGGTCAGATCCGTGTTCACGAGCTGCATGCCGCGACACTTCGGACTCCCACTCACGGCGGCATGCTCGGCCAGCGACTCGCCAATCCAGTCATTCTCGCGATCCTCGGCGCCGATGAGGATGACGAGATTGGATCCAGCCGCATCGTAGGAGTGGAGGAGGTTTGTGACGAGTCGGAGAAGTCCCAGCCCGCGGGCGAGGATGAGGAGGATGTCTTCGTCGCGAAGCTCGTGGAAGACTTCTTGTTGAAATTCGAGCGGTAACGACAGGCGTACGGGCGGATCCACGTCGGCGACGTCAGTAGCCTCCGGCATTGAGGATGAGCATTTGGAGGGGCGAGGATTTGGTTGCGAGCTGTCGTTCCCGTCGTCACTTCAGGGATGCTTGGAAGCTTCAACTCTTGAACCGTCAATGCTCAATCCTTTCAATACATTGTGCCAAGGACATCATTGCACAGAGAATGAAGCGAATGACTCACGCAGCGGGATCGTCATCGAGTTACTATCAATATTGCTTTGTCACTGCACACGGACTGCCATATGAGCGTCTTGGGTTGGTCGATCAGGATGAACCATTGGCAGGGTGAACGATATTTGGTCGACGTACCGCCGCCATGAATCAAAGACGTCGAAGCCGCATAAGAGCCCTTGACTCTATAGGAGTCGCGAACCAGTATGGACCATATGCAAGAAGACCGGCAATTAAACGGCGCACCGCTGCTATCATGGAAGGAATAGAAGAATCATCGACACACTTGGTCTGATCAGATTTGATTGAAACACATGCCCGGAGTACAAAAGTAGGTCGCAAAAAATGGTATAACAACGGCCTTCCGCCTTCGCTCCAGCAGGGCCTCCAACAACACAGGACACAATCAGGACAGCACGACTAAACTGTACAACAAGACACGACCTACAAAAAGACACAGCCGCTACGAAAATCCACACTCGATCCCTCGAGGCAAAGCACAACTGAAAACACCAACCAAACAACCAAGATGCATTTCAAAGCCATACTCGTGCTTCTGACGATGACCTCTCTGTCATTCGCGGCGCACCCAAAGCCGGCGAGTATCCATGTTCACTGCTAGACTTTCGAACCGTACGCTGATACTCTGCAGGATGCGTGTGCCGCTGATCATGCCTGCAAAGTCATTGGGCAATGCGCCATTCCAACATGCATTAACCGCGAATGCCAGTGCGCTTGAAGACAAAGTTCGATGTTTGGAGGGCGACGGACCTGCTAGCGTTCTCCTGCAGCGACGGCTACTGTGGTTACGGCTGAACATGGCGAGCTGTGGTTGGAGGATGGGGGAGGAGGCAGTGACATCAGCTTGGAGGGCATGAGTATTCATAACCTTTGTGAATGAGCTACGAAGTGCCTGTTGAAGTGCCCTTCGTCGTCGTCGTGATTTCTGACCTGTTCCATGTCCTGATCCTCCTTGCAATGATGATTGCAAGTAAAGAAACGCCAAAACTCCGTTTTCATGACTGCCACCATCGATGGTAGTGCGCACTGGGGGTATCTTTTGATCCTGCTCTTGATCTCATTCCCTTCGTTTGATGTCAAGGGCGTAGGGAAAATTGTGTGTGAGGCAAGTCTTGGGACAAGCGTGTTCAAATGCAGATGTGCTTGAGAGCAAAGGCAAGTGTTTGGGGGGGATCAAAAAGCAAGCATTGCCAGAACCAAGGTGTTCATTGCAAGGTTGAAAAGCAGAGAACCCCCTCGGATGCAATTGTTTTGGGTGAGAACAAGGAAATTTGAGCGGTGCTTACTCAGGCGGAGTCTGGAACGGTACACATCTTGCAAGTGGGTTCGCCGTCTTCGATCGTGCCGCAGTTGGGGCAGAAGAGGTTGTCGCACATGCTGCAGTTCATCAGGACGGACCATGGCTCAAGGCCAGTAGGATAGCTTCCGCGAAGCTTCACGACGCTGTCGCCCAAGAGGCTCCTCAGGGTCTTGTCGTCGGTATTGTTGCACATCATGACTTGATTCGCGAAGTGGCAGCATGCTTTACTGCAGCAGTGACACTGTCTGATGTCGTAATTCTGCTCTCCAGGATCCAGTGTCGCCCCGATCAATGGGCTGACCACCGTAGAGTCAGTAGCGATACGAGCCCGCATGTGTTTGTCTTTGCACTTGATGTTGGTAGATGCCCACCCGAAGTCATGGTTGGGATGCTTGGGCTCATGCTCTGTAGGAGCCTTCAGAAGCTCAAGTTGGAGGCGACGACGAATGTGCTGGTACTCGTTGGTGACCTCGGCGAAGTGGGTGACCTTTGGCGGGCTGTAATCGGCCGATCGTCCCCCGAATTCTGGGATCGGCTGCTGCGTCTGCCGTCGGAGGTCGTGGTATTCCGACATGACTCCAGCGAACGGGGTGATAGTTGATGGTGCTACTTGGAGTATTTCGTCCGCAAGTCTTGGGCTCTGAGGCTGCATGACCTTCGAAGCCAGGATCTCGTCGATCTGAACGTCCACCTCGTCGTTGACATCAGGACCCTCGTCATTGTTGACAACTGCAGCGGGAGGAATTGCGAACCTCACCTTGCGTGGCGTCCCGACTCGATTGACTTGATGCACGCTCGGATTCTTGCCCCATTTTCCGAGTGGTGACTCTGGAAGGGACGGACTCATAGAGCCTGCGCTCATCATGCCATTCGAGGTTGGCTTGTTGATGCGCAGCGCCAATGGCGACTGGTCATAGGACTCAGCTCTCCTCATGCCCATGCTACCGACGTGCAGTGGTGATGGTGACTCTTCGGGACTCACGCCGGCGCCATAGAACCGCAGAGGGCCCGAGAAGACTTCTGGGCTAGAGGCAGATCTGCCACTCGTGGTGCTGTACTGCAGAGGAGATGGTGTCAAGGCTGATGTTAGCGCCGGACTCATTCTCGTCTTGCCGATTCCCAGCGGTGATGGTGATGACGGTGGAGGAGGTGCAGGACGAGAAGGAGCCTTGAGATATCCGCCGGAGCCGAGACCAGTCGCCGCATTGCTCGTTGAAACAGGCAGCACGGGCAGCGTGGGAGGCGATGAAGCAGGTGCCAGCGCTGGTCCTTCTGCACCGTCGAGGATGTCCGTATTGATGCTTGATGGTCCGATAGACGATACCAGAGATCGAGTATCCGACTCGTCAGGCATAGTGATGCCTCCTCCACCGGTCTGCTGGCTGAAGATTGCGACATCAAACTTCTGTCGGCGCAATGCTCGTGTCGACCAACGTTCAGAAGGAGCTTGTGAGATGTCAGACACCGTCGCGGTATCAGCAGACGATCCCAGAGTGCTTGGTCGACCGTAAGCTTGTTTGTATGGCCCAGACTTCTCGAGAATCTGCTGGTACATCGGTTTGGATGCGCTAGATGGCGTGGCAGGAGCAACGGGACTAGATGGATTCGGTACGCTCGGCGAGTAGAGTCTGGGGCTTCCTGGCTGCGGCGCCGGGATCGACATCTCAGCATTTGGACGTCGAAATTTCGGCGCCATGTGAAGCGGTATAGTGGGGGAATCTGGACGTGGTGTGCCAGGGAACGAGTCGTTGCCTTCGGTAGGCGGTGCAGCTTCATCATCGAACTGACTGAGATCGGAGTCGAAGCTGCTGTCAGATGCCGAGTCGGATGAATTGTCATTGTCCGCTGTGGATTCTGCGTTTGGGCGACGTGGCGTCGGTGTTGCCGACCGAGCGCCGTTGCGCGCAGTGGAGTCTGAGACATTGCCATCATCATCTTCGGAGACATCGCCAGGTTGCTCGACGAAGCTCCCCGAGCAAGGCTCTGTGGTTCGGTAGAACAAGGATGTTGACGGAGTCGGACTGGCAATGAGCAGGGTGGCTGCCAGATCTGGAGTACGCAGAGCTGGATGGAGCTCGCTCTCAAGAGGGAGGACCTGCGCAGAGAGTGTCGGGGAAGCTGTGTAGTCGCGACCCGTGTTGAGTCCCCGCGGCGCTTCCAGGAAGGATGAGTGAGCTTCTAAAGGCGACAGCGTAGAGTCTTTGCGGCCTTGCTGCTCGATCCTAGCTTTACGCTCAAAGTCAAGCTGGCTGAAGAAAGCTTCGTTGCGCTTGGGAACGAAGCGGTCCTGGATCTTTGAATCGCGATCGACCTTGATTCTACCGATATTCGGTGTTGCCAGTGCAATTTCGTCCTCTGGTGGAGGGGCGCGCAACGTAGAAATGCCGAGACCATCATACGACAACGTGGTCTCAGTCTGACCGAGAGCTGCAGGCGCCTGCTGCTCGAGGCGTAGCTTCGTGTTGACAATGCTGGAGCCCGACGAGACAGATCCTGAAGGAGTGAAGCCTGAACTGGTAGAATCCGCTGGCGTAAAGCCAGATGGTGTGAGCGCCGATGGGTGAAAGCCTGGCTGGGCGCTGAATGCGGATCGGAAGGTCGTGGTGGAGGCGGTCTCGGAGCTTTCCCTCATATGTAGGGTAGGAGTTGTTGCTCGACTATCAACACTCTTCGCCGTGGCCGCCGTATTCGTATCGTGGCTGCGCTTGGATTTGTCTGGAACAACCCTCTGAAACCAGGTCGACCGCAGCTTATCCATCTGCTCTTGGCGCTTTGGCGCAAAAAGCATTTCGACCAGAGCTTCACCAAACTTCTCACTATAGGGTCGGCATTCAATTGGAAGGTCGTCCTTCGGAGCCCAGTAGTGACTTGCCCGGGTGCGAAGTTTGTGACCTTCCTGGATACCCACCTCTTTCTTCTTTTCTTCCGTGAGATCTTGCCCTGCGCCCGCGAATGCTTGCTCCAAATTCCTCTCTGTGACCAAGATCGAGCGTCTCCAGTCCTCGAGCGCTGCATCTTCCTCATCCGCTGAAGCTATTGCGGGCCTGCGGCAAATCGACTCGAAGCTGGAGCAGCCATGAACGGATTCGCGCGTCTTCTGAATGCTGATAGCGCTCATGGCTTCTTCATCCGGCGGCACTACTGACGGCTCTTGTTTGGATAATTTGCGTTTCTCCGGAGGTTTACGGCTTGATGTCCTCATGTTGCATTGCGCTGCGCTGAGGATATTTTCATGCTCTTTTTTGTCTTCCGGTGAAGCGTGAAGTGGCGACGCGAGCTTATCCTGCGCATCCGGAATGTTTGCTGTGCTGTCGCTCCCCTCGCGGCGCAACGACTGCATGCTGAAATTGGTGGACGAGTCCGGGCTTGCAACCGCACTCGAAGAATAGTCGGAAGCTCCCAAAGTGCTGCTGACCGTCGAATCTGTTACAGGCTGCACTTCACCCTGGCAGCAAAACGAAAGAGGCGAACTTGCGCGAGTCTGGCCTTTGGCCCCGCTTGTCATTCTGAAGTTTTTGAAAAGGTCATTGGTCGGCATCGGCGGAACATCGTCCGCACACGGACTCGAGTCCGCGAGTTTTGTTCTGGAAAACATTTTCTTGAGTCGCTTACCCATCGTCGAGGGTTCGCGTTTCTGTTCGTCCTCGGGGAATTGTGGGATGAGGCTCGAGTTCGCGTCCATTTTCTCAAGGGCCGGAGACTGCAATCTGTCAGTGTGTGTTCATCGCGGATTTCAGGGGCGCTTACTTCGACCAATGCCGTGTTTGTCGCTCCCAGGCCACATTCGGTCACGAAGTCAAGTTGTCCGTCGTCCCTCACATTGTCACGTTCTACAGATTTGTGCTGCTGCCGCAGCTGCCGCCGCTGAAAAAAACGCTGAAAGATGCTCACCTCGATGACCATCTCGCTCCCGTCCTGCTCACGGTCAGGAAACACCTCGTTTGGAGCCTTTGCGACTTCAACGTGACACTCTTCGGATGCGGTCGCTGCGTCGCCTAGCACGGAGGCCACATGGATTGTCGAGAATGGGCGGATCGGAGGAAGTTCGGGCGGTGCATTGATCGTTGGTGTTTCCTCTTGGTCGTGCCCTGCACGTGCGCACTATTAGCGGAAAGACAATGGAAATGAGGTGAGGTGTTGGCCTACGAAACTTGCTCGCAAAAGACTTTTTCTTCTTGACAGTCGGTGTCTTTGGTCGGTCGTGCGCGGTGTCCGGCGAGACGCACGTCGGATGGTGGATGGAGTTCATCCTAGTTGTGCTGCATGGTATCAGTCACATGCTCAGTCACATGCGGGTCCAGTGGCTGTCACGAGCATGTCAGAAGCCAAGAGGGGTGTGGGAGATCACTCACTGGTGGATTGGTCGATAGTGTTGCTGGACGCTGCTGAAAACGAATGGCACAAGCGAGTAAGAAGATGCAGAAGTGAGGCAATGCTAGTGCGTCCATGTGCGGTTGAAGCTCGAGTGAATGAAGCCGACTTCCTACCTCACCTGCATGCCGGAGCTATGCCGCGGCGACAGCATGAACCTCACTTGGAAGACCTACCAGCGTCTCAGTGGGCCAATCACAGGAGCCGAAAGTAAGCTGCAAACCAGGCGAGATTGAAATACAGCACGGAAACACGACTTCTGACCTCAGGGCGGGGGGCGGTGAACGGAAGCAGACGCTGCTTTTAAATCAGCGTAAGTAGTTGTATGATCGTATGATCCTCGCTTGTAGCACATACCTTTCAAATGATGACGCTGCCCATGAAAGCCCTTCCTTTGGGTCCTCAAGCAATAGCAGACTACACGCACTCCGCCTGTTGCGTCAGATGGAAAGGAGAGCGCGATAGTGAACATCGAAAAATGTTCTCTTCTGCAAGGACCGTGGCGAGACTCCAGCTATCTAAGGCCGCGGATTGAAAACAAGCCATATTGGAATATCATAACGCTGGTCGAGCGTTCACCACGCGCATGCAGTCGGGACGTAGTTGAAAGCAAACAGCAGATGAGCATGCTTTTCGTAATGGCATCAACATCTCTCACCAATCGAGTAGTGGAATCACTTCTTCTTCGCATACAGCTCGGTCCACTCCTTCGCAGTCTTGATGGCCTCGGGCTGATTCTCCTATAGCACGTGTTAGAATGACTGCATGGACGGTTGCGCAGGTCGTCCGCACGTACCTTCCACTGCTTTGCCACCGCTTCATTCAGCGGATCCTCCGGGTTCGGGGCGCCAAGGAGCGCCTGTATACTGAGCAAGATGGTGCGAATCTGAAGCGCAGGAGACCAATTGTTCTTGAGGACATCGAGGCAGATTCGACCAAGGCGATCGATGTTCGGGTGATAGATGCGAGTGAGAAATCGTATCCGTGGTGGGCACATGGGGTAGTCGTCGGGTAGAAATAGCTCAAGATGGAAGACACCACCTATACATGTGTTAGCCTCTGTCAATACGATAGCTATATGGTGCCAGTATCCCACCTTCATAGCAGCTGCCGCCTGGTCCCTCCACTATCACATCGAAGTATCGTGCATTGTCGTCGTGCGGCGTGGCGGAGATTCCCGGCACTGGTTCATTTTGAAGTCTCTCCGTCTCTTTGATGATTCTCTTTGGTAGAGGCGCCGACATGTCTGCGATGTGGGTTTGGTCGAGATAACTGGGATGAGGTCTGGTCGCGGAGGGCTGATGTTGTGGATGTACTCGTCGCAAGACGCTCGAATATTGTGGCTGTCGACAGAGCGGTTTCTGAGATGATGTCGGAGCAGGCGAGTTGATGGTTGAGTAGCTCGTGAAGCTTGTACGAAGTAGCATGAGGTGGAGTCGTTTGATGTCAGACTTGGGTTTGGCGCTAGTGAGCGGCCCCGACTCCGTGAAAGTGAGCGATCTCTCCTCACTCCCAAAAACCACTCCCCACTGGACGCACATGTTCATCGAAAATGACGAGAAGAATCAATACCAGATGGACGAACGCGGTTCTTACTGCGTGAATGCGCGTTATGCCGCCCTTGCTGGTCATCGAGGAATTTGTATACGCGATTTGCTATCAACCGAGGACCGATCATACTGGATACGGTACGAAACTGGAAGACTACGCTTTGGAGCAGTGCTGGCATTTTCCTCACTCCAATTGAACTTACTGGCCATTTCAAACGGACCTCAAATTCTCATCTACGATATTGAAGCGCAAAGAACGAGGGCGATATTACGCGGCAATGGGCGTATCGTAACATCAATCTGCTTTGCGCAAGACCAGCCGGATACGCTCGCAACAGGTGGTGTCGACGGTAGCACCTGCGTCTGGTCTCTTGCGAAACCCTCTACTCCATTACATCATCTACGGGGCCTTGTTGGAGCTTGCAGCAATGTGGCAATCAGTCCGCACAATGTCAACCACATTGCGGTCTGTCACAAGGGCAGAGTGTCGATCTGGAATGTCCCAAATATTCGCCCCGTAGGCGCCATGAGGGCTCGTACTCCAAGTCTTCATCTTCTGGCCTGGTCTGCCGGCGAGCCGGGGGTACTTGCTGGTGTCTCGTCGAGCGGTAGATTGATTATATGGAATATTAAACACATGCTGGCAGCTGCAAAACCTTCGACGCCGTCAAATCGGGATGATGAATCTGCCGAAGATGATCACGCCATGTTTGGAGAGCCACGAGAATCGTACGATATTCCCTTCTCGATTCATGAGCTCGGCTATCCTGTGAGCCTGGTACAATTGCTCGGCAGCGGCGGTATAGTGGTACTACCAAAAGAGGGCAGGACTGTATACTTCTACGCCTTTTCGCAGGACTCTGAAAATCTGACGGAGTTGTGGCGATTGAGCTTGGATTTGGCGATTGAGTGCTTCACACTGCGACCCAGCAATAGTGCGATGCAAGTCGTGGCGTGCCTTTCAGAAGAGATACAGACTTACAAAGTCCCGCCCCCGGTTCTTGATGGCATGCGATGGGTGCAGAATCAGGGCATCCGCAATTCCCTTGGGTCGCAGGCACGATTGAACGAGCAGATCATTGGTCGGACGGCGACTATCAAGCCAGAACGTCTCATAGGACGGAAGGCGATCAAAACAGGCACCACTGCTACGCCTTCAAGACCTCGCATTGCCAACATTCCATCAGAACAACGCTCTCCAGCGTCCAAGGCCGCGCGGCGCCACAGCCACAACACAAAGGGGAGCGCATCTCCTACCCGGTCGCTGACCACGAGCCTGGAGCTGCCCAAGAAGAATGTCTCGCAGAATGAGGAGGCCTCGCCAATGCCCTTTTTGTCACCATCGATTCCCGCTCGCAAGAACGATCTGAGCACATTGCCGCCTTTGGACGACATCCTCCATCTCCCGCCTCTAGCTCGTGCGTCTTTCGACTCTTTGGCCTCATCAGCTACTCTTGACCACGACAGTGATTCCGATGATGAGACTTTTGCCGGCAACATGCGGAACAGTGGGTCTCTCCTACCTGGAGGCGTCAATGTTCCTCTGCCAAGAACTTGCGGAGCTTTGTTCGGGATCAATGGCCAGCTCATCACATTCTTTCCATCTAGAAAGATGACTTCAACAGCTGTAGATGAGGTCAAGGTCATCGAAGGTGAAACTCATGCTGATCACTTCTCCGAAGTAACTCAGCTGTTTCCCAGTTTTGGTAATTTCGCTGCCAACCCACACATACGTGATGATTCAGACTCAGATGGTCTCGAACCATGGCAGATTGGCTTCGGAGGCGCACCCAAGCTTGCCTTTGAGCCCGCATCAATCGAGACCAGACCATCATGCAAAGCAAAATCGTCACCCACGAAGACAGATGGGGGCCCATTGGCAGGGCGGAACACTGTCCATATCGCCGTGCGGGATGTTGAGATACTGTTGCCAAGTCGCAAGTCTCTTGCGGAGCAATATCGTCTTCTTGGTGAGGGCGAAGATGGCAATTCCCAATTCTGCCTTGACAATGCAAAGTCCGCAGCAGCCGCCGATCTATGCGAAGTTGCAGACAGCTGGAATTTACTGGCCCTATTGCTTGAGCAGAAGCCGGCGCTTGGGGCTGAGCTGGACGAATTATGGGCCAGCGACTCGAGACAGTTGATGCAACAGCGTCCCAGCCTTTCCGCAAATCAATCTATGACATCCACAGCGAATCGAGGGCTTGTCCAGATCGCACAAAGGCAGATGCAGTGGCAAAACCATCCTTTCGGGCATGGCTGGGCCACTGACAAGATCCTCGATTGGGCTGAGAGTCGAGCTGATCTGCAAACATTGGCATCCACATCTGCACTGATTACTAGGTCGCATGAGTCTTCGTCGGTCCCACAGCGTCCTTTACCTTTACCTCGTCTTGACCTGCTTCAAAGTCAATTGGAAGGACTTGCTGTCGATGACATCCATGCAGCACTTCTCACAAGTCACAGTAGCCCAGGTGGGCTTTACAGGGTCGAAGAATCGCCACTCCGACTGTTGGGCTCCCACAATTCCTCGCGAGAGCCTTCACAGCCCACTACACCTTACCTGGACTCGTCAGCCAGTACGCCTCCGCTGTCTTTCTCAGCGCTCCAGCGTCAGAGTCTTCGACTGTCTGCATCCGGTTCTGCAAGCCCAGAGCATCAACGTGGTAGTTTCAGTGCGGCAGCAAAGTACTACGCACAGAGCATAACAGATAAGATTGCCGCTTGCGGCTCCTCTCCGCCCACGAGGAGAACTGGAACGAGCCCTGCGAATGAGCTGTCATCAAGTCTACCAGTACCTGCTGGAAGCTGGAGTAAGTCCGTATCCTTCGCTTCCACCACAGACGCCACCAAAAGTGAGCAGCGCCATTTGTCTCTTGTCGAACAAGACGAAGGTTATGACAGTGATAAGACTATCGACGACGCCAGTCTCCCACACCTTCCGCGGCTTCCCAACAATCAGGTCTCGTTTCAGGTAAACAAAGAGGCCGTGTTCTTTGATGAACTCAGCGCATCGACACAAGACTCTCTTCCACTGAACAGCATGGCTAGAAAATCCAATCTCTGGTGCCACAGCTATGCGGAACAGCTTCGATCCTGGGACCTTCTCATCGAAGCCGCTGAGCTGGACAACGTCTCATATCTCGACACCAACAATCAGTCCCGACCGAGCTCGCCGAATCTTGGAGTACTCCCACATCGCGCTGCCAGGCAACGACAAACCAATTGCAGTGCATGCTACTGCATGATCCATGGCGCCGAGCAACTTTGCCCGTCCTGTTTGCACGCCACACACCCGAAGTGTCTGGAGGACCTGGTCGAGACGATCGGCTCCGAGCAATTCAAGTGCCCAGCGGGCTGCGGCTGCAACTGCGCAGAAGTAACGGCACTCCAAGTCGAGATGCTCGACAACGGCGCCGAGATCGTGCCGCGGCCATCGTCGGGAGTCTTCAAGAAGAAGTCGAGCTTCACAGATCCCAGGCGCTTGCGTTCGAGGCTGCAGGGGGATTCGTGGTGAGTGGGGTCACCCCATGTTGTGCAACGACATGGTCGAGGACATTTCATAGCGTGCATGAGATACTGGCGAACGAGCACAAAGCGTACTACACACAGAATGTCGTGCAACTGTCCGGCGCAACAACATTTCCTAGCTTGCATGAGCTTCTGATCAACCAGCAGAAGAGCTTTGCGTTGTGCGACAGCGACGTATGGCGACCTTTGTTAGCGTGCGTACGATTCCGGCCAACGAGCAGAAATGCCACAAGGCTTGTTATCCACTGTTCGCCCGAAAGCGTGAACAAGGCACAGTACTGCCACTTTACCCGTGCGTCGAGATTTTTCTCAGGACGCCGCCCGAAATCGCGCAAGAATCTCGAGCGCACTCTTTGCCATCACCAACAAACGCCGACAACACTCACAATTTCAGCGTTGGACTCCAACACTTCGACCTGGAAATCGTGCGACTTGCCCACCCAGCCAACGAGACCCTCCCAACGAGTCAACACCAAATACCACGTGAATATCCGTCGACGAATTCTAGAACAAACGCCACGCCAAAGCCAACGAGCCAACTCTAATAATCCACAACCGAAAGGCAGCCACGCTGCAAAAAGGTACATGCAGCAGGAAGCCTGAAAAATCACATCGTATCGACGCTTGCATCACCGACATACTTGTTGCTACACGAGAAGAATTTCCAGCGTTCCAGATTTTACATGTGACATGTCGGCGTGAAGAACAGCGAGCATGCATACTGCACCTCTCAAGACTCACGGGGACGCCGACAGGCAATAGAGTGGCATTGAGAGGCTTAAGGCTAAAATGACCAATTGCGGGGCTTTCACATGCTGCTGAAATGATGCATTGAGCCGGCAAATGACATGTGATAGAAAATTTGAACAGTATTGGGCATTGAGGATGGGACGATGTCGCGATCGAGCGTGGAGGCAACGCGGCTTCATAGAATCCGAAGCCGTCTACATGTAAGGTTTCATGTCTCGTCAAATGAATCAGCAATCGAAACGTCGCAAGGAGGATTCTCGGTTGAAAACCTCCACATCTCTTCGCATTGTAACCAGCATCAGAAAGCATCAACAGCAGCAAAAAGAGACCATCTCGTGTATGTACAGAATCTCCAAAAAGAACATGGCAGCAAAAAGCGAAAATTCCAGGCAAATGCACGACTTCGATCCAAAGAAGCGTGCTCTATTCAGTCGACCGCTGTTAAAAGCGGACGGCATGTATCGGGTATCGAGCGAAACAAAAGTTCCAAAAAGGGGGTATCATAAGATGTGGAGTTGCGTCTAAAAACGCAGAGATCGTCGTGGCGGAGAGCGAGAGCGTGGTCCAGAAATGCACAAGCACGGTTCCAGAGCGTCTCGAATCGCGCTCCCAGTCGCAACAGAGAGCCAGTCGAAAGCTTAAAGTGACATGGTAAGCCACTCCCATTCCTGCGGCCCGGTCATCATGTTCGTAGGAATGCCAGAAGGCGGTCCATTCATTCCATTCGGCATCTGCTGTTGCTGGCCAGTCGGACCGCCACCTGCCGGGACCATTTGAGCGTGCATTTGAGGAACATTGACTTTGACATCTGACGTGCTGGGACTCAGGACTGGCGGACGGGGAATCTGGGTGGTATCCTGCTGTCCTTTGTTGGTCTGGGTGAGCTCGTCTATATCCATCATGTCAGACTCGAAGTTGTTGGTCGCACGGCTTTGCTTGCGGGCGCGACGAGGTGCGACCATTCGCGTTGGTGCAGAGGCTGCGGGTTGAGTGGCGGGTTTGGGCGGACCAGGAGCGATGGGAACGACGGACTTGATGGGTTTCTCGACAGAGGTTCCAGAGCTGGTAGGAGTGTGGCCGGCTGACTGGAGAGACTTGGGCGAGTCCACCTCTTGATTCTTCGGCGTGCTGGCCGCAGTGTGGACCACCGAATTCTTGCGACTTGTTCCTTTCTTTGATCGCGAAGACGTTCCGACTGGCGCGGCGTTACCGCTACCACGGTTGCGCTTCTTGATCACATCAGTTTTCAAGCTCAGTGGTCGGACCACTCCATGCAGCTTCAAGAACAATCCACAGGCGTTGCACAGCGGATGTCCTTCAGGATTACGGCGCCACAGCGGCGTCGTCTGGGTGAAGCAGTTGGTGCAAGTCGTGGGAGCGCAATCACCACCTGGCGGTGGGCTGCCAGGCCGAGATGGATGGGCCGAGCTGTATGAAGACTCTGGCGGAGAAGAAGGCGATGCCTGAGTCCTGATTGAGAACATGCCAGTCGCCATTCCTGCGGTGTTCGGTGTGGATGTCGTGCGAGGCATTTTGCGTGTTCGAGGATCGCCGCCACGCTTCCTGATATCGCTCACAGACGCCGCCGACCCATGACCTCTGTTTAATGCGCCTTGACTCCAACTCTGCGCCTGCCCGCCCATCATATCAGGCTGCCCTGTTGAGATCCCTTTCCTGCTATGCCCGGGGTTGTACTGGTTGGATAAGGAGTTGTCCCATTGGTAGTTGTTGTTCATGTCAAGCATCGGGTCATCCATTGGCGAGTATCCATTCGGCATCATCATTGTCGGATCATTGAACGACATGGCATCGTCATCTTCATTGTCCGAATCACCACCAAATGTGAACATGTTCTCATGGCGCGAGTTGCCCGTGTTAGCAGTAGTCTGAAAGTCGTTGTTCATGACGTGCGTGGGATCCAGATGGCTGGGCATTTGAAATGTCGGGTGGTTGAAGTGGTTCGGAGCACTGGCTGAGATGGCGCTGAACATCGAGTCGCTACTGGGATTGAATACAAATTGCTGCTGCGATGCGCTATGTGGCATATGATGTTGCTGTTGCTGCATATGTGGGAAGTTTGGCACCGATCCTGGATGCATGTGGGAGTTGCCAAAGAAGATTTGCTCACCCTCTGGCATCGGCTGGGGAGTGGAGACCGTCGAAGGGTACGCTGATCCGGGAGGCGACTGGAAGCTCGAGGCACCAGGAGGCTGCATGGAGGCCTGGTTGTTGTACATCGACTGGAAGCCGGTGTTCATCATTGGCGAGCCGATCGGCGAGAAGGAGAACGATCCCTGTGGGCCGGCGGAGTGAATCGTGGGATCGTTCTCCAAGTTGAACGTCTCGAGGTTGAAGGGAAGAGGAGGATGTTGTGGTAGAGGTTGGAATGCGACCGAGCTGTCGAGAGAGTAGTTGTTGAGCGCAGCTTCGGACGCCGGGTCTCGGGACGTCATGGTGTTGTTGGCGACCGGTGGCACCTGAGGAGATGCCTCCGCACGTCTCTTTGGAGGCTGCGAATCGTTAGACAAATACTCGCCCTCTGCGGCTGTTCTCGGTCTTACCCTTCGCTCGTCAATGCTGGTCTTTCGGACTCGTCGCTGCACGTAGGCGAACTCATGGTTACCGCGAGTCTGCTCGAGAGGCGGTACGGATGGAGCGGAGGCTCGCGCAAGTGACAGGTCGTCGGCCTGTAGTCGTTGCTGCTGCTTGATCGGTATTGCAGACATTGATGTCGCACTAGACGTGTACTCATCGGCGGCCGAGGATGGCGCTGGCGAATCGCCGGCGGGTGTGCCGATTGAGGAAGGTACGATGAATTCGTCGAGATCCATATGGTCTTCCTGGCCCTGCGCTTTGCCGGTCTGCTCGGAAGACTTGCGCAGCATTGCGATTCCGCTGGGGGCATTCTGTCTACCCGGCGTTGGGACGAGTCTAGACACTACATTAGCATGACTTCAACGTTCACGCGATGCGCTTCATTCTCACCGTTGTTTGCGCTCCATCTCCTGTCGACGCAGGTTCATAGACATCATCCTCCACGAAAGATTCTCCAGGCGCTCCGAGTTGGGTAGCTGGCCCTTGGTTTTGGCATATAGCCGCCAAATTTGTGTTCCCAACGGATCCCTCTTCTGCATCTCCTCCGGGCTGTCGGTGTCTATCCGAGTAGCATCGTCTTTCCACTGCTCGAAGAAGGTCTCGCGCAACGGACCCTTCCGGGCGTCGCGCTCGGTGGGCGACAAATCCAGTCTGGTGGAGAGGGTGTCGAGGGTAGACTGCGAGGTGAGCGAGGCAATCGCACTCGAGGAGCCGGAAGCGGTGTCGTATGTGGTATCGGGAAATCGCACGTGTCGTGGCGAGGAGACGGCGGCGGAACGGATGGTGGCAGCGTCAGCGTCGGGAGCGTCGTCGAGGGCAGAGAGGTTGTCGGTGGAGGACAGTGGTGAGGCCCCGCGCTGATTCCCGACGTTCCCATATCGCATACTCGGCCGGGCGTGAGACATACGAGCACAAGCAGTGACTCTTCTCACTGGCGGGGTCGGGTTGGGACGCTGCAGACGTCGTCTCGATCCGATCCTCAAAGATAAGGCGAGACACACGGAGGATGGAGATCGAGGTGTGCAGTATGATGATCTGAGGATAATAATGAAGGTCCGGGCTAGAATAGAGGCGTCCCGCTGCAAATCAATCAAGCATGGGCAGACGGTCGGCTGTTGCGTTCAAGAAGCGCGGCACCACATGCGTTGCGGTCGGTCGCATGGCTTGGGTGGGACACTGGGGAGGGTCCTAATTTCTAAACTCGTAGCCTTTGCACTAATCTGCAGCTAAGAACGGTGACCCTTGGCATCGGTCGTTTTAAACTATGTTACATACAACCAATGCAATAATGCTTTTCAACTGGCTGCATCTCACACGCTGGTCGGTCTCCAAAAGCATCAGCGCAGGCAGGCAACGACTGGGAAAGCTCGATTCAACATCGTCAATGCGTCGCAGCTGCTATTATGCCGACGCCCTCCACCCCACGCACGCGAAGGAAGGAAGCTCTCCCGGCGGGTGGGTGGGGGATGGCGACCGCTGTAGCACCAATCGACTGGCACCTCACTGGCTACACCGGGGTTGTGCTGGGATGGTGCTTGACCTTTCATCATCAATCCTCACATTGCAATGATTGGGAGCTTCTGGCGTTGCGCAAAGATCCTAATTGGGGTACGCAGGTACATGCACACCTTTTTAAAGTGCTGACGGCAGTGATGTACGTATTCGACTGGTCCATACCCATGTTGACCGCTGTCTTGTTCGAGAAATGGCATCGTCATGGTCTTCACGACCCTCTGCGATTTTGTTCACTCGTGTGGTCCTCAACTGAGTCCAAATCGGCTAAAGATAATGTTCCGGAGGAGCTTTTGGCGGGATTGGAGGGAGTCGGGTCAGGTCCACTCCGGGTCTATGCCGCGCCACATATATGCCCTGCTGGAGAGCGTGCAAATGGAGGTGCTCCATAAAATGTCTGGACTTTGGAGAAACGGCGCCCACAGTGGAGCCAAATCCCTGGTCGACCCTACATTTGAGGCCGAGACTTGCATTCCTGCCGAACATTCCTGCCGAAGCACGAGGCTCCGAATGTGGCTTGCTCTCCAGCAACCACATGTCAGAGGTTCATGTAATGTGGTGTAAAGTGGAGTGGACTTGTGAAGAAGAAGGGCTATCCGGGTCGCGGCCGCGTGTGCTCACTCACACGCACGATAGCGGACCTCACACCGATTGAATGATATGAACCAGCCGTAAGAGTGATGCAGTGTCTTGTTTTGACACGCGAGATGGTTCAAGGCTCTTGCAGTGATGCTGCACTGCCGGGTAAATTTGGACATATGCGTCTAGCTGTATAGGCTGTATAGTACCATGTCGCGGCCGTCGCAAGTCTCGTTTCATACAGAGGCGTTTCGAAGGTGAGCCCTAGAATATCGATTTTACTGCCATATGATTGGATGCTTCGTCTTCAGAACTGTTAGCATGCTGCCACGACGACCACGACTTCAGCACGGCAATAGTCAAATGCCGTCAAATGGCGCGAAACTCTGCGCGAAACTCTCGACTGTCAAGCCGCGAGACTTCATCTTTGTTGAAACTTGGAGTGCCAATTTCTCCAAAAGATCGGATCTTTTGGGCCTTTCCTGCCGAAGCTGCTCCGACCGCCGACCGACCAATTCACGGCTTCCGAACTGCTAGTAGCAAATCGTTCCAAAGGATCAAGGTGAAGAATGACGAGGATGGTCGAGCATCGGATTGCCACCGTGCTGCTTGCTCTCTTGATGTAAAAATACCGCACTCGCCCAAACCTCGAAGTTAAACCGATGGCAATGCCGAGAACGTAGTCCCAACTTCCAAGGTCATCTCGATCTGGAGCGGACCGTGATAATCCCCGGAATTCTGCCATGGCATCGACTGGCTTCTCAACTCCGTCACGGGCAAATTTGGCATGGATTGCCTCGCAAAGATCTGGTTCCAAGTTGGTTTCGTGCCGGAGTCCGCGACGCTCGCAATCTGTGTCCGCGAACCCACCACCGTGACGGGAAGAGGGACCGTATGGGGTACAGCCCTGAGCCGGAAAGTGCTCGCATGAACGGACGTTCTCGTGTCGTCGGCATGAAGTGGCGTGTAAATCGATGAGGTGCTCCTGTCATGTGAAAGTCGTACACACGACTGATTATCTGTTCGCGATAACTTATCTGGGGTGGCTTAACTATCGAAAGATAGCGGTGGGGCGCACGAAACCCTAAATTGCGGCGGGCAGATCCAAGGGTCCTCGTCTCGGCTGCGTGGGATGTCGCCGTCGGACGGAGCGGCCTGTAGAATATCCAGACCGCGACTGCCGCGATGCTGCCAGCGAGGTGGCTAACGACCAATTCAGTCGAGGTACATGTGCTGTCGCGGCCTCAGCTGCAGGAGAGCTCCGGGTTGAGTCGCCAAGGAAGCGCTGAGCTGTGAGAGATGTGGAGGGCGAGAGTCCGGTAGCGGGTTGGATAGACTCGGTTGATACTGTTCGGGTTGCCCGAGTAGGCAGAGGGTGGAAGATGGGCAAGGAGGTCGGACTAGACTTTGCCGAAGAAAAAAGACGCTCGAAGCATCCTGGTCGACACCGGATGCTGCAGAAGAGCTGCCATGGCCGAGAATGGTGAAGACAGAGCGAGAATAGTACAACGAGCGGCACAGCGGCACCATCTTGGTACTTATAGATTTCCTCTCCTCTCCTTGGAACTCCTATCATACCAAGCGAAGATGGCATCATGTCGATAAGAGGCACGCAATACCACCCAAGCCGCACCCAGCGAATCAATGCAATTCTGCTGCACGACATGAATGGACCAGGCGTAGAAATGCTTGTTCCAGGAGGCCAGCTTCCTTCCTATTGTGGCTTGAAGGTCTCGGGCTTATCTGAGCTGCACATAAGATAGGATCAAGTCGTCCTATCAGGACGTGATCCAGTGCTAGAATGTCAATCAAGGACGATGCTACACGCTGAGAATAACTCGGGTGCTATTCTGCCGTCGACCAACTCGGGCTTGTTTGGCAACGGACGTCGGATTTGCACAAAGTCTCGTTTGCTCTTCTCGGCAGCACCAGGACGATCCAAGACGTCATGCTGATTACCAGCGACCATGGCAGTCATGTAGCATACAAGATCAGCTGATTGGATGTGGGTGTTGACAGCAAGGCCTGGTAAGGGAGCAGAGCGCCTTGTTACAGAGTGGCAGGCTACTTGGCCGAACTGGGAAGACCTTCTTGCCAAAGGATGTCGCGAGCGTACTTGCGCCTTCTCAATGACTGCAGCGCTGTCATATCCTCTATTATTGTCCATGGCGACTTACCGTGCTGGTGAGTAGTCCGAATTTCACCAAAGGCTTGTCGTGTCTTTCTTGGGAGTTAGGCAGGCGTGCGTACGTGACAGCTCTTCGTCTGGGGAAGCCTGTAGGCGTATTGCGCTATTTCCGTGGGGAGCCTGGTGCCATTGAACTGGGTAATCACTGGTGATTGAGTAATATTGAGTTGACTCGGTAGAGACGCTGTCGACGCTGCTTCTCCGGTGTACTTGTAGACCTGTTATGGAACGTCCGAACCGAGGATACAAATGTGAGGCTGCTGGTCGGATGTCGAGCGGTCGTGGAGCTCGTCCAGCCTTGTCCTAGACGAGAGGGCTTCGTATCAGTAGAACAGAGGGAGGCATCCGATGGCAGTCTCGAAGCTGCGGGCATCCATCTGGTTTGGACAGCACGCTATCTCGATTCTCGATGCAATCACATCACCTTCATGGTGGTCCCAGGCTGGACTCGAGAGTGCCGCAGAGGCATGCGACGAAGCGCACTCCCTGAGACGTAGTCTGACAACAAGGCGCTGACATGGCTGTGCCGTTGGTGCCTCTGAGATCGTCAACAACCTTGCTGCACATCCGGCGGCCCTTGGGTGGGTCGATCGATCCAAAGATCGCATCGGCATCGCAGGTCGTCAGAGTGACAATCGCAGAATGGCCAAGGAGTGCAGCATGTCCGTTGCAAGTAAAGGTCCATGTCGTGTGCACGAGCTGGGTCGAGTGCAATGTGTTTGGAAAGACGTCGTTGCTGTGCGGGACGTTGTTTTGATCCTTATTTGGTTTCAGCCTCCACGTCACCTGGAAGCAACCAACGCCTTCTTTGTGACCTGAAGTGTTCTCGCCCACTACCGCTGCGCATCCCACCTCAACGCACCTGTTCGTACGAGCAGCTTTCGCTTCGAGTGCAACTCCTTCTCTCCGCACAATGGCCTTCAACGCGTCACAAACTCCCGGCGCGCAGAAGCTCGACTTCGCCCTGCCTGTCCCACCACCGCTTCTACACACCCGCTCCAACAACGACGCTCGCAGCATGCCTGGCACCCCGATCCACGACCAAGATGCATTCATCTCGCCGCCGCAAACCCCTCAGGGTAGTCCGAGCAAGAATAAAATGCCTCCCGGCGCCTTTGACCTGCCCAATGTCTTCGCAAACGCCATGAAACTTCTACCTACGCAAGGACAATCGAACCACGGTGCTCTACAGTCGAGACAACAAGGAGCGGGCACACCCAACAAGAGCGACTACGAAATCGACCCATTCGCCGCAGCGGACGCGAAGGCAGGCGCACCAGGCAGTCCTACCCGCAAGAACGGCAAGGAGAACACACCACCGTCAAGCCGCCCGCAGATACAGCAAACTCAGAGCTTCATCAACCCAGCTGCGGCGAGTCGACAAGCACCGTACAGCTCGCGAGAAGACCTGTCGCCCAGCCGCCAACCCAAAACCATTTCGAATGGACTCACGCAAGAGGAGATTGAGAAGCTGCAGAAGCCGAGTGTTAAGAGACTGGCGAATGTCACACAACTTTACTTCCTCGATTATTACTACGATCTCTTGTCGTACGTTCACAACCGCCAGAATCGCCTTCAGGCATTCAAGGCGCACAACCCTCCGCCGACTCCATCGATGCCAGGGGGAGATGTGGACAAACATGATCAATTGTGGACGCAATACCTTGGTCACGAGCGCGCGAACCTGAGACAGCGACGGACCAGACTTCGACAGGGTGATTTCCAGATCCTGACTCAAATTGGTCAGGGTGGCTACGGACAGGTCTATCTGGCGTCAAAGAAGGACACCAGAGAGATCTGCGCCCTCAAGGTCATGAGCAAGAAACTTTTGTTCAAGCTTGATGAAGTCCGCCATGTCCTCACCGAGCGCGACATTCTCACCAATGCTAAGAGCGAATGGTTGACACGCTTGTTGTATGCATTCCAAGACGACAACAGCATCTACCTGGCCATGGAGTATGTCCCGGGCGGTGATTTCCGCACTCTTCTCAACAACACCGGTGTGCTCCACAATCGCCACGCTCGATTCTACATTTCCGAGATGTTCCTCTGCGTGGATGCCCTGCACACTCTCGGATACATTCATCGCGATCTCAAACCCGAGAACTTCCTCATCGACGGGACAGGTCATGTCAAGCTCACGGACTTTGGTCTTGCTGCAGGCTTTCTTGCCCCCGCAAAGATTGAGAGCATGCGGATCAAGCTTGAGGAAGTGGGCAACCTCCCATCCTCCGCCATCCCCTTCGGCCGACCCATGGAGGACAGATCACTTTCGGAACGTCGTGAAGGTTACCGTTCGCTGAGAGAGCGCGACGTCAACTACGCCAAGTCTATCGTCGGATCACCAGATTACATGGCTCCGGAAGTGCTCAAGGGCGATGAATACGATTTCACGGTGGACTACTGGTCTCTCGGGTGCATGCTCTTCGAGGCGCTTGCCGGCTACCCTCCATTCGCTGGTGCCTCTGTGGACGAGACATGGCAGAATTTGAAGCGATGGCAACAAGTGCTGCGCAAGCCAGAGTACGAAGACCCGAGCTACTTCCTCTCGCGCCGCACCTGGGACCTCATCACCCGCCTCATCAACGTCAAGGGTAGTAGACTGCGCGGTATCAAGCAAGTTAAAGATCACGACTACTTTAAAGAGGTAGCTTGGGATCGGATACGACAGGAACGCGCGCCGTTTGTGCCTGAGCTCGACTCGGAGACAGATGCTGGATACTTTGATGACTTTGGCAACGAAAAGGATATGGCCAAGTACAAGGAGGTGCTGGAGAAGCAGGAAGCTCTCGAGCGGATGGCAGATCGAGGTGGTGAAATAGGACGCTCGCAGTTTGTGGGCTTCACATTCAGGTATGACTCGCTGTTATTGGATTTGCGTAAACTTTTGATGCTAACGGGATTTCAGACATCGCAAACCTGCCACCGAGGACGGCGGTCGACCTGCTAGCCCGCGCAAACCCCTCACCGAGGTCAACGAGAACTTCGGCACCATGTTCTAGAAGGCATTGTCTGACAGGTCAGACGAAGGAATCCGGGCGACTCGGGAGGTAAAATTGCCCATTTTCGATTCTTTTGCACGGGCTGCATCAACTAGGGAAAGCATTTACAGGTGGAAATGAGGGCAGGTGGTGTCAGAAACATGAGAACGTGGAACAGTACGGAGTTTTCCTGGAGTTGCACGAGTCCGCGACGAAGACACAGAGGGGTTAACGAGACAGGCGGGAGTGCGTTTGAGCGAAGGCGCTTGTGGGATTGGAGTTATGGTGTCATGACTTACGCGAGCAATGGCAGAGGACTAGAGAGTCAACCGAGTTAGCTGAAGCAGTTGGGATGGTCTTGCTGCGCTTCTTCAAACATTGAACGAACGATGATTCCTTGCATCTCAGCTTTCTGAAAGGTGCAATAATGTTTCAAGCTCGTGCAAAGCCGCCTTCACTTCGAATTAAACGGCCAAGGCTGAAGAGCGCTTACACTTCTTCTTCCTCGGCGGGGAAGATGGATTCGAGACGCCGGTAGCTGTTTGTGCAGAGCGCCATATAGCAGATGCTATGGCTGCTATGAACTTCACATGCCAAACTCGGTGCTGGGCGATATCCTCGCCCTGGTATTCGTGCGGCTGGATGATACTGGCCCCGGTCGGAAGGCCCCAAGGTACGTGTGCAAACCCGTTGCGATGTCATTCGGTTGAGTTGGCCGCGTTGACATCCGTTGCAGCCAATTCTCACTCACATCGCTGACCATGCCGTCGACCGCGCCCTTGACCATGGCGTTGGTCCTTGCAAGACCATGCCACTGACAATGATTCACAACAGTATCCACATCGTCTTCCTAATGCTCGAGCTCCTGACGTTCGTCGCATCGCCCTTATCATTCGTCCTCTGGAGTCATCACCTTCTCGAAACATGATGGTAGAAGAACAGACGGGCCATGAGACACCCTCTTCGCATTGCACCTCATGACACTTGTGGTGATTGTCGTTGATGCATTCTTTTGAGGAAGCCGGCGTGTGCTTCAAGATTTGGCGACTTGATTGCCTTCCTTGGACACTTGTTGGCTAGGGAGCCCGAGGCTGCTACTGTGTTCCCTTCTATGGCTCTGCTGTGGGGGAAGACTGTTCCTTCTGATGGTGCAGAAACTGAATGCCGCCGGTTCCGCTGTCTTCAGATCCACACATTTCCCCAAACGATATCAATCCACGGCCTCGGATCTGCACCCTGCGCTCGAAGTCCTGGAGCGGACACGAGCCGCCTGGTCCATCCGCACAACCCGGAAGCGGCACGATCGCGTCATTGACATCGATGCGTACATAAGTTCCGTACTGCTTCTCGGCGGCCTCGTCGCAGTACACATGGTTCGGGTAGAAAACATTGGCCCAGCAAGATTTCGGCACCGCACAGGTCATTCGCTCGAGCGCGATGCGGCCATGCATAGGCGTGACATCTGACATCCGCCAGGCTCGATTGTGCAGGACATGACTCGTTGGTAGAGGTGGATCTTGTACAAATAGATCGAGCGCCGCGAGCAGACTCGTGATATCGCCGTCGTGATTGAAGCTGAGGAACAGTGGTCCAGCCTCGGGCCCCTGCTTTAACAGGTTCATGGTGGCGTTCAACCATGGAAAGCCCAACGATGCGGCGTATGGGTTACCAGATCCTGCACGGTAGTAGTGCCATATGTCCCGCGCATACTCGAAGCTCAGCCACTCATCGCGGGTAAAGGCGTCGCACCAGTGAGAGGAACCTGTAGCCATGAGTTCGAAGCCGCACATCTCTTGCATCGAATAGACTTCTTCGTCGCTGAAGAGGATGTCGGGATTTTCCTTTCGAAGGCGTTGACTGATGGCCGGCAGATAGGTCTTGCCAAATGCCTTCAGTTGTTTGGCTGCATAGCCACGTCCGTAGTCATCGGCATCGTTAAAATAGTTCCGACATGCTCGCCCTGGGGTCAATGTGTTGCTCGCTTGCTCTGGGGTCTCCGGAATGATGTGGAGAGTCGCTTTGCTGTCCCAGTCGATGCCGAAGAAACCTGAACCGAAGTACTTGGCAGTATCGATAACTCTCCTGGAGTCGCTGGCCCAGAAAGAGGTCTGTCGTAGGGCAAGTGCACGTTGCAGCAAGTGCAAGTACTTCGTCCTGAGCTTGACACCGGCGGAGAACGCACTCAGTGTGCCGGCATACGGACCAACCATTGTCAGTTGCTCGAACTGTTGGTCAGGAAATGGCGCGAAAAAGTTCCATGTATTGACGAAAGCCAAATCTCCAGCGAAAGTGATGTTGGCGTGTTGTATTCGTTGGTAAAGCTCAAGCATTCGGATGCCAGGAGCCAAGGTCGGATATCGCTCTCCATGGCGCGACATTAGGTGAACTTGGTCAACGAAGCAGCCGGTTGGAACGGCGTTGGAGTCATTCAGACCTTGTGTGTTGCGTGCAAACCATGGCGAGATGCCTCCTAGATGATGCTTGACATCCCATTTCGTGCTTTGCGAAGATTAGCTGTTGGCTGTAGATGATATATGCCGTGCTGCGTTGGGCCATACTTGGCCTCAGCAATCGAATCACTTCGACCGAGTATTGTTGCATCAGATGTTCGGTATAGCAGAACAGCGAGGATGCACGTTGTGGTGGCCAGGGTGAACCAAAGCAGTCTATCGATCGTCGAACGGTCTCTGAATGTCCATCTCATCTCTCGTATTCAGTCCCAATGAATCAGCCTGCGAGAGTTGTCAAGGAGGCAAGTCGGAATGCAAGTAAGAGAGCTGAGCGGAGACAGAAGTCTTCGTATGGAGGCAAAAGTCGTGGTGAACAATTCTTGTGTCGATCCTCACGCCCGACTGCCAACTAGATCTTGAAGTCACAATGCACTCGTCAATATACACGCATCGCACTCGGTCCGTGACGATGCAGAGCCTAAGCCCTCGTCGACCGTATCTGCCGTGTTGATTGAAGCTGCTGATCGACAACGCACGTACAATGACCACCAAGAAAATCCGCATCGTATGCATCTCCGACACCCACAACCACGCCCCAGGCGAAGGCTACTCACTCCCCAAAGGCGACATCCTGATCCACGCGGGCGACCTCACAAACCAGGGTAGCTACCAAGAGCTCAAGAAAGCCGTGAGCTGGATTTCATCCGCCGACTTTGCCGTCAAGATCATCGTAGCCGGCAACCACGACCTCTCTCTCGACCCCAAGTACACCCTGAAGCACGACAGCGGCTGGAAAGTCTTCCCCAAAGATGTCAAAGAATGTAGACAACTTATGCGTTCTGAGAAATTCGTATACCTTCAGCACTCGTCTGCTGTGATCCATCTTCCGGAACGAGAGGTTTCCCTGCGAGTCTTTGGCTCACCGTTTTCGCCTGATCGAGGCAGACAGAACTGGGCTTTTCAGTACGAAGACAGTGACGCCGCAGCGCTTTGGGACGACGTCCCTTTGGACACTGACATTCTGATCACTCATACTCCGCCCTCGGGCTTCTGCGATGAGAGTCGCCACTGGGAGCAGGGCGGGTGTGCGGCGTTGGCGAGATGCCTTCCGCAAATCAAGCCCGCAGTGCATGTTTGCGGACATTGTCATGAAGGAAGAGGTGCGTGTACCGTGGCATGGGACGACGATAATTCGACTCCCGTGAAATCGCAAGTCTGGTCCGACCCGAGCGCTGGCACGAAGAAGCTTTCGAAACTCGACTTGCGGCACTTGAGAGTCGGTCGGGAGACTGCCATTGTCAATGCCAGTATCATGGGCAGGTCGTACGGATATGGCGGGAGAGTGTACAACAAACCTGTGGTGTTGGACCTCCATGTCGAAGGCTGAGTCGGAATGGTTCTGGGGACGAAGCTCGAGGTACTTGAAGGGAACGAGCTGCTGTTCCCTCAAAACGCACACGGAAAGATGGCGCTGTCTGACTTCCCTCCGCGACGCACACCGGAACACCGCTCCACTCTCTACCGTGTTCCCTCCTCACTCGCTTTCTCCTCTCGGCTTCTCCGTCGAGATCGCAGCCGGTTCGAGAGGTCAACCTACCATTCCGTCCGCCGCCAGGCTCCCAACGAGCTGCCTAATGGCAGACTATGTTACGATGGCGATCGTAGCCGCAACGATTGCCTGTCGCTGTGCATTGGCTGTTCTGCGAGGACGTCAGGCAGATGCTTGCGAATGAGGTTGGAAATGGTCCCGTACATCGGGGCAG
This sequence comes from Zymoseptoria passerinii SP63, assembly GCA_000223825.2. Classification (NCBI taxonomy): domain Eukaryota; kingdom Fungi; phylum Ascomycota; class Dothideomycetes; order Mycosphaerellales; family Mycosphaerellaceae; genus Zymoseptoria; species Zymoseptoria passerinii. The sequence goes on along the minus strand of AFIY01000224.1, from coordinate 11,899 downwards.
TCATGATACTCCGCGTGAATGTAGCACGTTCCGGAGCCTCCTGGGACGTCGGGGAACTCGGGATTTGGTTTGTCGTACACGCATCGCTTTCATTCTGGTTAGTGGATGCGAAGATGCGACGGATGGCGTGGCAAATGGCAAGTGTGCGTGAACACAGCACGTACGTAGGCGACAACGGTCGAAATCAGGGAGAGAGCGACGGACAGCTTGAAGATGAGCATTGTTGAAGGGTGCTGATGGTACTGATGCTGATTGATGGTGGCTGGTGGTTGGAGGTTGTTATTATATCGGGCTTCTGCAGTGCCGAGTGAGAAGTTCGGATTGTGAAGTAAAGAAGGAGGAATTGATGCACGTTGACGGTGGTAAATGTGTGTCTCATTTTGCGAGACCGGGGAGTCCCCGCGGCCTCCAATTAATCGATTCCTTGCGCATCAGCACGGCCGGCGTTGAGAATAGAAGTCTGTCCTCAAACAGTAGACAGACAAAAGCTTGTTGCTGCCCTCCATCCTAATGAATTCGCGAATCGAAAAGATTCTTAGACCTCAATGCTGATCAATTGTGCGGCCAGTCGAGGGGGTCGTTCGTAGTACCTCGTGCTTTGATCATCACTCGAAAGCTCCATGGCCTTGACTACTGCCGCGTGGTCCGAGGATCTCGGAAGGTCAAGCACAACGATAAAGAATACAGCCGGAGCATTGTCAATCAGTGCTACTATTCCGAGAGTTGTAGCACCAAGCACACCACACAAGCGCCTAAGCACGTTTCGCGCTCGCGCTCGCACCATGCTGCAGCATCTTTCCGGCAGAGCAGCCGGGTAACATACATCCCAAGGTCACGGCTTGGAGACATGCAGTGGTGTGTCACTCTGTGCCTTTTGCTGCACAACAACTCAACTCCATCCTGCGATGCTGTGCATAGGAAGACCGCACTCGTCCCATTCGCACCACCTCTCACCTGTCAGCCCGTCAGATATCTTGATCTCTCCGAAACAACGGAGCGAAGACCGAAGCGCTTAAACCACAAGTCATATTGGCGGGATATGGCGTGCAATGCGGAGAGAACACAGGGCGCCTATGCGTGTCTTTTGTCTCGTGCCCACGCCCATGTTTTCGAGTGGGGTAGGCTGGGGAGAAAGCACGTCGGACCTCGCAAAGTATGCGTCGATCTCCGCAAGCTTCGTTGGATCGTTGCACTGTGATGGTTTCACCCGCCTGCTGCGAAGGTGAGAGGAATCCAATCAGATGGACAACGTGCCTGGCCAGCATTCGCAAGCTGCGGTGGCTGTGATCAGAGAGCTGCGTGTGATCAGTGAGGTGTGGTCTTGTGATGTTGTGAGAGGGTAGGGTCTAGGATCTGATGAAGTGAGAGCTCGCTTGGCGATGCCTTGGGGTTTTCAGTGCACATCGTTACGATGGATCGGATAGCATGCCCGGGTCCCGGACAACCGTGCACGGTAGATGCACTTTGCTCTGCAGCGTTACGCATCAAGCGACGGAATGCGGTCCGTAGGATGAAGTACGAGGCGGAGCGGGATACAGTATAACGGAGTGAATTCTCATCCGTACACCGCAGTGCAATGCTCAATGCAGAATGATGATGATTAGAACTACAGGGGAGGGCTGCGAGGAGGAGTCTGAGGACGGTTGGGTCCGGAAAGCGATGCTGCGGTGGTATGACTATGCGGTATCATCTGGTGACGAATGGGGGTGTAGTGTCCACTGGGCCAGGGGAGTCTGGGATGTGATGGATCATGGAGCTATGCCTGTATGTCGCAACGAGAGGAAATGCGGAGAGAGCTCTTATTATTACCAGGTCCCGATGAGCGTGTGGTACGACAGGAGATCTGGATCGAGGATGGCAGAGTACCTTATATTAGAGCATAAGGTATCGTTGATAGCAGCATTGATTGATGATAGCATTGATGTTTGTATGAAAGAGGATATCAACATACAGTATCTTGGTCCGGAAGAACAGCGGCTTGACGGTCCATCCATTATCATCATCATCCGTGCTTCTCACCATCACCCGATGGTGCTGGACGACGGAAACCAGAGCGATATATCGATGGCGGCGCAGAGATCAAGTAACGCTGCGTGAATGATATCATTTCTCAGAGTCAAAGTGCTCAAGCATCCAATCACGCCCGAACGACAGAATCCGTGCGCTGCCCAGTGCAGCGTGTGGCAGGAGCCCCGCTCGGCTCAAGGTGAGACTGACTAGTAAGTACCTCTTTGCCTCCGCTCTCTTCCTCTCTTCTCTCTCCCATCCCATCAACAACAACACCGTCCTTTGTACCTTTTTCATCAAGAACGTACATATCCACCGCCATCATGATTGACCCCGTTCAGGCTTTCGCTGCGGCGTCGTCCCACGTCTCTCGTGAGTGTCACCGTCGTGTTGATGATGATGATGATGATGATGACCATCTCTCAAGAGCTTCATGCTGACCAGAGCTTCTCATCCAGTCCCAACTGTCGTGCCAGTGCCGTCAATTGAGTACCAGAATGCCACCGAGACTGGCCACCGCACCCTTTGGTGAGTCGACATCAGAAAGAGCAGAGTCGTTGGCGCTGGAATGGCACAGTCAATACCACACCGCCATCGACGACAGCTCTGAGAGAGCTCCGGCAGCTGTCGGAGCTTAGCTTCATCACCAGAAATACACGACACAATGCTAACAACACTCGCAGGGTTGTCTTCGTGGTCATGCTTGTCTCCTCCATCATCTTCACCGGCATGGCATGGAGCGTCCCAGTGGTGAGTCCTCTCTTCACTCCCCTTAGATCCTGCTGCCTCGCAACCAAATTCTGACGACATGACAGTCCAAGCGCCTCTTCCACATCATCACCACCATGATCACCATCTTCGCTGCCCTCTCCTACTTCGCCATGGCCAGCGGCCACGGCATCTCCTACAACCACACCAAGGTCCGCGAGTCGCACAAGCACGTTCCCGACACCACCCACGATGTCTACCGCCAGGTCTACTGGGCGCGTTACGTCGACTGGACTGTCACCACTCCTCTCCTTCTCCTCGATTTGGCTCTCCTCGCTGGCTTGAACGGTGCCGTCATCTTCATGGCCATCGTCGCCGACGTCATCATGATCTTGACTGGTCTCTTCGCTGCCTTTGGCACTGAGGGTACTCCCCAGAAGTGGGGCTGGTACGCCATTGCCTGCATTGCCTACCTCGTCGTCATCTGGATGTTGGTCGTCCACGGACGCCAGTCTGCCAGCTCCAAGGGCAACAAGGTCGGTGGCTTCTATGCTTCCATCGGTGCCTTCACCCTCATCCTCTGGACCATCTACCCAATGTGAGTATTGCACGATGAACGATGAAGACGGACCACAACTAACACCATTCGCAGCATTTGGGGTGTGGCCGACGGTTCCCGCATTTTGGACGTTGACGAGGAGATCATCTCCTACGCTGTCCTCGACATCCTTGCCAAGCCCGTCTTCGGTGCCTGGTTGTTGTTCACCCACAGCCGTACCCCGGAGATGCACGCTGACCTCGGTGGCTTCTGGGCCAACGGCCTCAACGGCGAGGGTGCCATCCGTGTTGGTGACGATGACGAGGGCGCTTAAGCGATCTGTCTCGTGGAGAAATCAACTTCTGTGCCGGTGGACGAATCCTCCTCGCCGGGAATTGTCAAGACCACAGAAATCATCAAGGAGGAATCAAACAAAACGGGTGAAGTTTGAAGAGCAATAACGATAACACACGGACTTCACAACGAGCATGAGATATACGGGAACGACTAGCAAGCATCTTCCTGTGTGCGTCTTGGAGTTTTCCTTCTCTACTTCTCACACCAGGTGGGAGTCATTGGCGATTGCAAGATGGCCCATGACTGATTGTACCATACCGTCACGTAGGCTTAGTATAATGGCATAATGGTTGAGTCTGCGATAGTCCTGTTCGGATTTCACCCGTAGTCGTCGTCCTGGGACATGTCAGTGTCACACATGGCATGACTCGATCATTCATTCCATGTTCGCCAATGTGACATGCATATGAAACCGCGAACCCCGCATTTCATTTCGAGAGCTAAAGCTCAACTGAAGCTAGACTACCTCCCTTGCTCGAGGCTGTGCTCTGCTCTGCTGTGCGGTGAAGTCGAGTTTCGGGAGCTTGAGCAGGAATCCGAACCTTGAACGTTGCTGACCGCTGTTTCCCGTATGATTTCAGCATATTGAGGGCGAGAAAGAAACTGTTCCAACTTCAAAGCTGAAACGAAACTCCTTGCCTCATCTCTCTGATCGATCTGACAAGCGCAACCGGAACCTTGCTTCCCAGATGAAGCAGGAGCAAGTGTTGGCTTGACGACGACGAATGCCTGCTGTTTCTTTCGATCTGACTTGAGGTGTTCATTTCATACATAACTTCTGTTGTTTTCATCTTCATATTTCGTACCACGCACGACAGCAAAAGATCTTCGACCTGTCCATCATTCAAGCAAGACCAGAGCACGACCACAAGAGAGACCCACAGAAACAACTTTCCAATCACAACCTCGGCAAGTAGAAAACGCAACGACAATGTCCACCTCCACCCTCCCACCCCTCACAACCTCTCCCTCGACCTCCACCGCCCAGGACCAGCACCAGGACACCTCCACCTCCACCTCCCACCCCAACCCCGCCACCATCGACACCACGCCGCTCAGCCCCACCCTCGAGCGGAAGACTTCCCTCGAGAAGAAATTGCGACAGCGTCCGGAAGCGGAGGCGTTGAGGGAGAGGCATATTTTGTTGGATTCGGGGGGGTCGGTGGCGCCGGGGTTGCAGGCGAGGGCGGTGGAGTTGGAGAGGCAGAGGGTGGGGGATTGTTTGAGGAAGGTGAGTCGTTGATCATCGTCGTGAATCCGACTTTGGGAAGGAAGAGCATTGTAACAGGACGCGGTGGGAAAGAGGAGAGGGAGAGTTTGGGCTTCCTTCTTGGTCCTGGGACGCAGGATGTACCGGGGAGTGAAGGGAAGAATGCTACCGACAGTGGAGTTCCATTCTTCCCCTCTACTCGGCCAACACATGCCCGTCATCTCCCGCTCCTTTCCCCACCCCACCCCACCCCGTCGTCTCTCCATCCATTCGTCCACCATCATCCATGCCCTCACAACACGAAACCTCTCTCCTCGCTGACTGATTGCAATGACAGGGCCTCGCCAACCGCCCCACCGCCCCCGAACTCGTCGAACGCAACATTCTCCCCGATTCGAAGGCCGCGCCGGCGCTGCAGGGTCACCAGCGCGAATTGCAGCGACATTTACGTGCGGATTCGTTGGAGAAGGCGTTGCAGGGACGGCCGGAGAAGGATGTGTTGGTGAGGGAGGGGATTTTGAAGGGGGGGATTGAGGAGGTGGTGGAGGAGGGTGGGAAGGATAGGGGTGGGGAAGAGGTGGTGCCGGGGAGGGTTGAGTTGGAATGAGGGTTGTGGGGATGAATGGATGGGGATGGACGGGAGGGGAGGGAAATGGGAAGAGAGTCATGGCGGGTGTGTGAGAGAATCCGTGTACTTCAGGTCCGCGAGCGTTCGGTCTGGTCTATTCGACTTGGCTCCGTTTTGGTTGGCGAGCCGTGTGTTTGCAGCAGTCGCCATCATATCCGCAATTTGAGACTTTTCTCGTCGCGCGTCCGGTCTACGAGCGAGGGGATGAAATCCGCCCGTCGCGATTGTGGCATGATGAAGGTCTCGAGGTCTCGTTGTATGATTCTCCCCGTTGACGTCGTTTTCAGCCTTGTCGTCGGAAGGATTGACGTGCATGGGGTTGTCGTACGATGGGACTTCGGTTCGACGTTAGCGGAGGCGTTTGGGTGTTGACGAGTCGTTTGTTGGGCTGAAGCGTAGATGGTGAGCGACGGGAGGAAGGGTGATGATGGATGAACCGCCTGTCGACAGGCGGTTCATCCATCATCATTCACGACGACCTGGTAGATCTGGACCGAACCGTCTCCTCGCTGCGGAGATGGACACTCATCCGCGGTTACGATACCCCAACCGAGCCACGTAGAATAGCGCTTCATGTCCAATAATTCTCGTCGTGATCACAATTTTCCGAAACGACACGCGAGGGATTCTACACACAAGACTTGTGTTCATCATCTCCTTCCACATTGATTGCGCACGGAACAGGATCTGTTCGTATGGAACTTTGACTCGACGAAGATGTTTTATGGTTTTTTTTTTTTGACGAGATGGAAATAGAAGAGGCGTTTTTTTGGGGGGGACTGACTTCTTGAGTCTTGACTGGTGACAGATTGACCGAGGTGGCGTTGTTGTTACGGCGAATCGATGCACTCTCTGCATGCGAGATGTACGGCCGTGCGTGTTTCATGTCGGTGGGTGAGAGGTGAAGAGGTGAGGTGAGAGGGGGTGGGGAGGGGGGGAGAGAGGTTGGGTGCAGGATGGATGGATGGATGCATGAGCAGTAGGTAGGTGTGTGAGATGAGTGTGAGAGTGAGTGATGTATAGTGGTGAAGAGATGTCTGTCTCTGTGTGGTACAGCCTATACCATAAATATCCGTATTGCTGCTATATAGATTATAGATAGATAGATAGAAGTTCATAGAAGCAAGAATATGAATCAAAAGAATCTATTTCGGGAGCCGCATGTCCTAGTCCTAGTCTCTCCTAGTCTCTCCTAGACAAACAAGCTCGCGCGGCTCTTCCATCGAATCTCGACTCGCCGCCGAATCCGATCCACTCTCCGTCTCCGACCGACCGGCAACAAAGCACCCAAGCACCCTGCAACCCGCCAGCCAGCCGAGCAGTGAGGACCAGCAGTTCGCTCATCTCTCTCTCACTCACTCACTCACTCACTTGTTGGTCAAGGCTCACCTCTCACCACCAAACCAAACTAAACCAAACCAACCCCACCCTCACCACCGTCTGAGACGCATTCACGACGACCTCGACCCCTTCCATCAGTGCACTCAGAGACTTTGCATACCAACCAACCACCTTGGGGGAAGAACTGTTCGCGACATCTTCGACACTCGGTCCACTGCTATTGCGACGACGACGACGACGACGACGACTGCTGTACCTTTTGAGAGAAGAGAACGGGAAGGACTTGACACCACCGGGTCCGCTCGACCGACAGACAACACACCGTCGCAATCGTCGCCCCGATTGTCGCATTGGAATATTCTACCTGCGTGCCCCAACCCCGTGGTAAGTTCGCTTGCATGCACACCAGCGTATTGAAAAAGATGCGAACAATTTACCCACCACAACTCTCTCCTCCACCCTCCTCCGAGTCCCCACGCCCCTCTTATTATTATATACATCATTCCACCTTGCCGCCCTCGCCATGTTGGTGGCCATGGCCAGCCATACGACTCGTCATGCTGATTGGTTCGCAGACATTTCTCGAAGCGCCCGTCCGAACTTCCTCATTGGTCAGATCCTCTCGAAACGCCCATCGAATCCAGCCCGCCCGCTCGCTCGGCAAAAAGCAGCGACCTCTGGCTTGCACCTGGCCTTGCCTTGCCTTGCCTTGCCTTCACACCTTCACTCATCATCACCTCTTTTCTATCATCTACACACTCTTCATCATCCCTCGCAAAGCGCCCAAGCTGCGAGTTCAGCGGGCCTCGCCATCCAGTCGACGGCTGTTCTTTCATCCTTGGCGAGTCTGCTTCTAAATCCCTACTGCACGCGACCCACCCCGCCGTGATGCTATTCTAGGAACTTCGCTTCACCACTTGCCTGCTCCTCCAGGATTGCCCACGCAACGATTTTTCTTCGACCTGGACTGAACCCGCCGCAACTTCGGAGGGTCGCATCGTCGTCATCTTCGGTTTGTGTGTGTTGCATTTGGCGCCGCACTGAGAGATCTGGTATCTCGACCACTTGCTGTCCTTTCCTGGTGAAAGGCTTTCCGGTACGTCTGTCCTGCCACCTGCATTGCGCATCTTCAGCATGGTGTCTCTCGCGAGGCATTGCTGGCTGGAGAGGCGGCGTGCAAGCGCTATCGCATCGGCGTCAGCACGTTGCTCGTTTGGTTCTGTTCCTTTCTTGATCTTCTGTCTTGACGTTGGATTCATTTCACTACTTCCAACACCCGCCTAACATGTCTCCCTCCAGTTCCTTACTATCAACCCGGCAAAACAACATCGACAAGACATCCAATGGACGCTTTCGACGATTGACCAGTCATTCACCCGATACCACGACCTTTTCCATTCGATCCATGTTTTCCCCGTTTACATCACCGGCAAACATGTCGCCCATCGAGGGACAAACAAAACCACCGCCTCACCCATCCAGCGAGGGTTCGCAAACAACCCTCCTCCCGTCTTCCAATTACGACCACATCTATCAGAAATTCCGCCAGCACGCTTTGAGCGACTCTAACAACACCCTGGAATCCAACGAATCATCACCTACGACGACCATCTCCACCGTTGACGACTCCAGCGCGACTGAGACGTCACCTGGCTCATCACCGGAGTCACCGCCTCCCTCCACATTCGCCGTTGGCATGCTCCGACCACGAACTGAGGATGCCCGAGCCGCGCCCTTCTTTGAGCTTCAAAAGCAACCTCCGCCGCGAAAAGGTCGAAATTTGAAGAATCTGGCAGTCGTCACTTCACGATTGACGACAAAAGCCTCCTCGACGACAAGTTTGCCCTTGCGAGCTGCGATGGAGGGTTCAAATCTGTCACCTGCGTTTGTGAAGCCCCCGACGCCACCGAGAAGAAAGCCGAGCGCGTTGGGGTTGACGATTATGACGCCTGCGTTGGGCAAGCCGAAGCCGCAGGAAGTGCGACTGCTGATACCAGAGACACCCCGCTTCGGACGACCGACTTTACGACATTTCCAGTCCTCTCCTTCATTACCACTGGCGCCTGAGTTGGGATTACCGCTGAGTCGAGATGGTCGGAATCGGCGGAATCTGGAGACAATCTTTTCACCGCTGGAGGAGAAAGCTCCCGCGTTGGAGGTTCAGGAGGAAGAAGAGGAGCAAAACTTTGACATACCCCTTTCAATGGAAGACAAGCCGGAAGCGTATCCCGATGGTCCGATCTGTGTTTACGACCCGCGGATAGACCTGTATCTGGAACCGACCGCAGAGCAGGCGAGGCAGTACGATGTGATCATGAATGTGGCGAGTGAGGTCCGGAATCCTCTGGTGAAGCATGATGAGGCTACGCCGGTGGAGCCGGATCTTCGGCTGGATGGTGGCGGCGGCATTCAATATGCGCCGAAGCGAGACCGTCCTGTGAGCCGCAAGGATGAAACTTCACCCACGACACCGAAAGCCACTCCCCCGATGGCCTCCTTTCCAGCGGACACCCCATCGAAGGATCCAGAGTACATTCACATCCCATGGGAGCACAACAGCGACATCGTTCCCGACCTCCTCCGCCTGGTCAAACTTATTGACGAACGCGTCACCGAAGACAAACGCATCCTCATTCACTGCCAATGCGGCGTCAGCCGCTCCGCCAGTCTCGTGGTCGCCTATGGCATCTACAAGAACCCCAACGCGAGTGTTCAGGAAGCCTACGACGCGGTCAAGAAGCGGAGTAAATGGATCGGACCGAATATGAACCTGATCATGCAGCTCCAAGAGTTCAGATCTAGTCTTGCTCGAGGTGGACTCCTCGGCGATAGGACGCTGAGTCCGAGGACACCTTCTTCGGCGTTGAGTGAGTGGAAAGGACCGTTCTCTGATCGCGCGACGCCGATGGAGGGAAGGGAGATGACGATTCCTGATGTGAAGGCGACCGGCGACAAGGATGCTGCCAAGGAAGCCGCGCCCATCAGTCCTGGACCATCTTCGGCACCCTCCGGCGTTCCGTGGCAAACTGGCGTGCCGTCTCGGAGACGAGCTCTCAGCGCCGTGAAGCCGGCGACCGCGTACGTTGATCCTTCAGGGAATGTCATTGTTCCCGTGTTGAAGGTTCCGGATGTCAACTCTCCTCGGGTGGACACTTTCCCGAAGTCCACCGCGCAGACTTCACAATCACCGCCGGCACCCCCACCAGCAACCTCCACTCCATTCACTCCGCCTTCAATTCGATCTCCCGCATCCACCCAATTCGCAACGCCATCCCTCCAATCCCCGACATCCGAGTCCTTCAACCTCCAGTCCCCGACCCGCACTTCCTTTCCCTCTTCTACTCCATCCCACGACGGCGAATCGTTCCACCGCGCTTCCCTGCTCGCGTCCATAGGAATGGCGTCCACCCAGGCTACGGATGAGGAGGAACCTCCGCGACGGAAGCCTTCCTTCGACACAACCGCTGCCGTGGGGCGGGTACGGAGTCGGTCGAGTTTGTCACCCAGCGCTGCTGCAGTCAGCGGAGGACGGACGTTGAAGGGCAAGATTTCGAGTCCGAATTTGAGGGAGGTGAGGGAGTTGCAGGAGATGCAGGAGAGGATTCAGAGGGAATTGAGTGTTTCCCGGCGACGGAATCCTACCACGAGTGGTGTTGTCGGCGAAGATGAAGAAGTGTTGATGTCACCCCGTGCCGGAGAGTTCACGCAGAACCCTTTCGCGCTGTCGTTGAAAATCCCATCCTCGACGACGACGACGACGGCAGCGATTCCCCGGACGAATCCGACGAACGGTCAGGATTTCGAAATCACGAGTCCCGTCGTGGCGGAGGATCCGAGAAGTCCCGTGGGAACGACGATGAAGGGCGTGAACCCGATTGTGAGGAACATCGAGGATGTGTTATGATGAAACTTTCCGACCCAGAGGAAGTGGTGTTGTGGGCTGGCTACCTGGCCTCGCCTGAATTTGGTATCCTTGGAGCAGCAGTCGATCGAGGGTCATTGGACCGCCACAGAGGTTGACTCTCTGCTTTTCAAACCTTGAGACCTTGGGACATGGGGATCCTGTCTTTTCTTTTCTGTTATGACGGCGGCTTTTTTTCTTGGAGTTTTTTCCACCACGGGGATGGATGGATAGGAACGAGCAAGCCGAGGCGAGCGCGAGCAGGCTATACCCATGGCCGTTCGGGACCGCGCATTGTGATGCTTTTTTTTTTGGTTTTGGAGCTCCTTTGACCGGGTCCGCTTCACACATTGGCACTTATGGGATTGGTGAGATGAGTTTGTACGAAACCAGTCGACGACTCGTGTCCTTTTTGTTTTTTTTAGGGGAAGGTGACTATGATACGAATTCGGGGGGCGGGCGAGGATCGGAATTGGGAATTGGGAACTGGGAATTGGTGGCGCGCTGGGGAACCGCAATGGCGAGGAGATGATCATTGAGACGTCGTCTGGTTGATTGACTGCTTCACTTCACCTCTCTCTGCACGTGGGCAACTTTGAGCTGGTTCCTAGGAATGAGATGAGGGAAGCTTTCATCACATCACATCATTGTATCTTGTAATGGGATGGGGATGGGATGGAGTTGAAACTTTTCTCACACTCACAGAGTTGAAAATGAAAAAGAGGGAGTCAATCAAAACGTTCAACCATCATTCCTCATTGTTTCCCTCATTGTTTCCCTCATTGTTACATCACATCACCGCGTGTTCGTGATGCGATACTTTGGCTGCCACACCTGAATCGTTGATCGAAACCGCCTCCAACCGCCTCCATCCGCTCCCCACCCCTCCGCTCCCGCTTCATGAATACGCCTTCTCACTAATCCTCCAACTGACCAAATCCTCCCTCACATCCATTTCCTCCAATTGTCCCGCCACGCCTTCCCTTCTCCGGACTTCACTCGCCATTTCCCCGCCCCTGGGCCCTCCTGCTCGGCCCCTGGGCCCTCCTGCTCGGCCGTGAGAGATTTGCCGCTGATGACCTTGTCCTCCCCCTCCTGGATTCCGAGGTTGCCACGTCGGTCTCATGGCCCCTCCCCCCCCTCCTCCTCCTCCTCCTCCTGAGGAAACATCCCTCTTCCCCGACCCACATCCACCACCCTCCCCATTCC